>JAZBHA010001112.1:0-29896 GCA_037464855.1 Iselma pallidipennis | reverse complement strand
CATATGTAGCTAAACAAAAATGACGAATCTGTGGTTGAACAAGTTAAAAATCTCTTTTTTTACAATTTCGCAAGGTCTACCGTTTCTCCTCGTTCCTAGAAATAAACTACCTGCCCAGCCGTACGACGAACCGCAAGAATTGAAAGATGTTCAATTCTTGCGGAAGCCTACTTTTCGGCTGGCGCTTGCGGTGAACTATGAACAGATATGAAGAAATCCTATAGTTGAACTTTCTTGCGTTACTGACGCGCTTGCGGATCTCTTGCGGCTCGAAATATTCGTGCTTTCACTTGGCTGGGAACTATGAACAGATACATTGAAATCCTATAGTTCAACTCGGCTTGCGTTACTGACGCGCTTACTTCACTTCTTGCGGCAAACTCTGAATCCACCTTTATCGTTAGTAGTAGTTTCACTCCCGCACTTGCACTAATTGACTAACAACACACACTGTGTACAAGACACTGACACTATTTAAATTAATAGATTAGAAAATGTTTGATGTTGACTCGTCGATATCTTCGAATCAACTGATTAGAAAACTTGTAACAACAAATTTAGACAAAGGACATTATGCAACTTTATTTCGTATGTATCGTTGTTATCAAAAAGCCAAAAACTTGTCCTGTATACGTGTTTTGTACAATTGAGTCGTAAAGTATGTAACAGCTAAGTACACAGTAAACTGGACAGGGGGACTGGACAATGAGTTTTTGGGGGCCACCGATAATCTTTTAAGTAATTTTGTTTTGATCGCCAGCTGAAGGGATATTCCTATAAATTCCCCCGGGGCCAAGGCAAGCCAGTTCGGCCCTGGTTCACTGTTACTAATATGAGCGACGAAAGTGTATTAAAACTGACTAGAACATCAGGCGTTCTTCCTATTGGTTGCAATTTTTAATATCATTATAATAATGTATCGAATTAAAAGATTTAACTAACGTTTAGCATATGTTTGTATGGCGACAGGAAGATGAAAGATAGCAGCAGAAAATGGTTCTTGAGAGAAACTACAAATACGTCCTATAATTTACGGGAATAAGTGTGTACATAGATAACTATAGAAACTTTGTTTGTTCCTTCCCCATCCTGAAACATATCACAACTAAAACAATTGTTTTCGGAAATAGATTGCAGAATGCAAATATTATGTCCAGTTCTATGAAACTTCGATATCGACAACAACTATTAAAGTAAATATTACGTTTAGTCCCTGTAATTAACTTAGTAGAGCAAAGTGCTTTAAGTAATGTCCAGTTTTTACTTACTTCAAGTCCTATATTGAACTGACTTCTAAATTTATTACGAATAGTTTTACATGTGGAAAAAAATATGTCTTTATAGTCGAAAAACATAAATCTCACCCTGATTTCCAACAACAAAAGCTAAAGATGTTTTTATGTTTGCACCCAATCTTCTGTTTATGTTATTGTTTTTTTTTTGTTTATTACATTTTTTTCCTGAAAACAGAGATTCCAACATTTTAATTAATAAATACCTTGTGCTAACAAGCCTTTTTGTAGCTTTCACTTTTTGTTTGTTAACGATGCCTTCAAATTTATTAATTTGGATTTTCTATGGATTCTTTTATTAAAACCATTACAGATTATGTCGGTGAATTGAGGATAAATTGAGAAAAACATCAAAATCTACCAGGAATTATAAAAACATTGAACAAAAACGAGTCATTATAAGTGTAAATAGTTAAAAGCTCCCCGAAAAAACATGTAAATCTGACAGTTGGTTGATAGTTGATCACCAATCAAGGGAAAATTAATGAATCGACTTGCACGAAATGTACAATCAATGAGCGTTTTACCAATTTATCCCCATTTTTTTTATATGTATGTATGTGTTATTTTATGTACAAACAATGTGATAAAACTATTCCATGTGAAAGCATTGAATGCAACCGGTTATCCATCATGAAATGTTGGCTTTTCACACTAGGACGATTCTAATGTTTTGATAATCCAGATGACAAGAGCGATTTTACCATGTTTGTATGTATTACAGGATGTATGTAAGTACAGATGTACACACTCCATACTAATACATACATATAAATATATACTTTACAATATCTGGACAACAGCCGTCAGTATAATACATAAGCATTAGGATATGTGGATGTTGCAGGATTTGGTTAGCATAAAACGCATTTGCACCAATAGCGATTGTATCCAATTAACTGGTTTATTATCAGACAATACGACAGTGTTTTCTGAGCTTATTTCTAACTAAAAACCAAATAATTCGTGTACATCAGTTTCTTGTACTTATTTGTTAAATAGAATACAAACTTATTGATGATTATTTCCGTTTAATTTGAAATGATCATCAATATTTCTTCTATAAAGCTAGTCTTTTGCTTCGATTCAATAGAAATAAATCCGTGATAATCGGCTTCGGACGTCACAATACTACGAAACGTGAACAAGATTAGATCTCTTTGAGATATCGATGTGATCAAATAAACTGGAAAATTGTATCAACCAGTTGGCATAAAAAATAAATTAACGGAAAAAATTTCGAATTATCTAAGAAGAATAAGCAATTTTTCAACATACATAGATACATTGCTCGTTTAAATCCATTGACAATAATATTACAACTAAAATGTGGCATAATAATCAAGTGCTACCCTCTTTACAGTATTACGGCCATTTGTGCAGTTTATACGGGCGGTAAACCAAGCCCAGCTTAACATAATCCTTTTCTTATTACTCTAGTGTGAACATATGCGAAACTGTAAATCGGTTAGAAGATTTAAACACCACGATAAATGCAGTAAATTGTACAAAAAAAAACATGTAGTACTTATGTAAGTAAATATTAACACACGTCAAGTGTGAATTTGAAATTAATGAAGATCAGTTCAATACGTACAGAAGTTGAAAGAATTTTAGAAGGCAACCAGTGAAGTAAATCAAATTTAATGCGTTTCCTCCGAAATGGTGAATTCTAGCAACATTTAAAAATGTTTGTAAAACTACAGAAAACTTCCAAAAACTTACAATATAAGATTAATGAGAACAGTTTCTATTATCCTTAATGAAAAATAAATATATTATTCGTAAAAGGAAAATTTTTATGGAAGATCTGCAAGAAAGTTTCAAGAGAACAGTATCATTTCGGATATTAAACATTGTAAATTATTAAACTCAGCTCGAATGAAAGCTTCTTGTTGGAAAAAATTAATGTCTGACAAACAAATTAGACTCTTTTCAAATAATACGAGTACTATTCATACTAATTTTCTGATCGTGAGACATTAACTATATCTATAAAATAATATTTCAGATTTAAAGATTAATAATAGAGTAACATTCAACACTGCTGATATTTAAGGGAAAATCTTGGAAAAGGCACCGGAAATCGTGAGAAACACGCAGAAAGCGGAAATACAGAACTGGCGATACAATTCATAACTTTTCAACGTTAAATAATGTTTCTCTATAGCTGTTTGGTAAAGAAAACTGATATAAAAGTGAAATGGAACTTGCTTAAATGTGAATCAATAAGAAAAACTTCCATAAAGACGATAAAACTATGCGTACAGTAGTACAATAGACTGCACAACTAAAGAAAATCGATTCTTTATAGTCAAAATATTCTTTATATTTATTCCAAATCCGGAGTCTAGAAGTTATAAACAACCATCTACCTTCCTACGATATTTGAAGAATTTTTCTTTCTTTAATGAACATTTAAGGTTCTTTTCCAATTTTGAAAGCAAGTAGAGGAATGATTCCTGCTTGTGCTTATTTATTCTACTGGGATTTTTAATGAATCACTTAAGTATACTCTTAAATATTTGGGTATCAAGTAAACAAACAGAAAATGAATATCCCTGAGAAAAAATAATGAAATCTTATGGTAACATTTTTAGAATATGTGAAGAGGTTTACAATTTAGAGAAGTTATAAATATTGCGTTTACTGTTGGAAAATCTCTCCAATCAATTATATCGGTTTAAAGGTTTTAATATGAGTTTTGTAGATTAATAACCCGTGTCATTTATTTTACTAATCAATCAAAAGGCAATTAATTGAAATTTTCAATTAAACATGAATAAAATTTTAGAGTTTGAAAAGAGATCAATACGATAATACCACAATTGTGAGAAGACTGATGCTGAAATTTAAATATAACATCTGTACTTACATAAATAAGTTTTAAACGTGTTTGGATATATATTCATTTGAAATTACATTTAGAAAGAACGCTTGGTTGAACTTGCTGGTAATGAAATTTTAAATAATTAGTGAAACTTATTTTACTTGAAGGTAGCGAGTGTTTGTTTATTAAAAAAAAAGCCTCCCATTTACATCTGTTTTTTTTTTCAGAATGAACTGAATTAACAGTAAATAAATTGAAGAGTTTTAGAACATGTAGCCGACCACCTATATGATAAATTTAAATTTCGTTGCATAAATTTGATTGAGTTTCATCAATTTCCATCAACTTTATCCAGTAAATGAGTAGATTTTATTACAAAATTTAGGACCTGATGCTTGGTTAAACACTAAAGTATCCATGGTCTCCAAGCGGGTCGATTCAAAAGTAATTATTAGTCAAACTGTTGTCCTGAAAAAACTACTACAGCAGAATGAATTAGCATACGTACACACGTATTGGATTAGTGGAATAACTGGTATTTTGAAATTAATAGCCGGTCTCTGTGATAGAGAATATAGCAAAAGGGAAATGAGGGAATCCGTTAACGATGAACTGTCGAAACTCAATCAGTTTCGTCAAAAACTTTTCCCAAGGGAACTACCACCACCACCACCACTTTCATCATAACTCTACCATCAATCTAGTAAATTACACCAGAGATATTTTATGTAGTATTTTCCAGGCTTTCGTTATTTCCTATCGATATTTCTAAGGAGATGGAAAAAATCATTATTTCGTTTCATTATTTAATCGTTCATCCTTTTTCCGCTTGTAAAAATACATAAAACTCTAACACTAAGTAATAGGTATTTTGTCGTTTTCGTTTTGAACACTTTAGGATTCTTGAACGGAATCTTGTACGACGTGTGCAAGTAAAAAAGTAAACTTTCAACAGTCTGGTTGAGGAGGAGCTACTAACGAACTTTATTTGTAATAAAATTTGGCCAGTATGATCGTCGATCCGTTTAACGTAAACCTTTCCACACAGCTACACCAACCAATTAAATTTCGTTTACTTTACTTCACTATCCTTCAATAGATTTATTATAATTAAAACAATTGGGCAGTTTGTGGAAATTTCAAATGACAGTAAATTGATTCTGAATATACCTAAAAACAATTCAGTTCTTTTGATTAGTTGCAATTACATTGAATAAATGAAGAGACAATTGAGTATTAGGTAGTAAAGAAGATCAATTTATTAGTTTTGTATCAATGAAAATGGGAGATGAAAATAAACCGATTAGTTAGAAAAACGATTGGAAACCAATGGAATTTCACATCAATAAATAATGTTAAAGTACTCTCATTGGTAATACATTTTTAATGGAATTTTGTTGCAGTAATCGATTTTGAATACCTAGGATAAAGTAGTATACAGAAAACCCACAAGTTTAGTAAAATTTCCATTCTCTATCTATCTCAATGTTTTTCCAATTTTTCCAGATTTGGGAAAACAGCATGATCTACATCTGTATGTATTATAGAAAAATTAAATTAATTTCATGTGAAAAATTTAGCATTTCAAACAACTAGCGTAAAACTACCTCAACAATCAAAACAGCATAATAAAACATCATGCAACAACTTAACAAGTTTGAATTAAAGTTTTAATGTTCCAGCTTCTAATCTGGCACAGCTTGTCGTAGCATCACTATCTCTTGACATTCATTTCCTCTTCTCTCTCGTCATCCATCAAACTTTGATATTATTTTCATTTAATTTTTGGACGAAGCATTTTAAAACGATAATAATTCTGAAATTTCTCCACATACAACCTACATATTAAAATACATACATATTTGCATATAATGTAGAAACGAGACGAGAGACTTTAACAGTAATTTTTAGACAACTTTTCATGCACATCAAGCCGGTTATTTATTGCAAAATGTGCAACGGTTATAGCACACAGTTTCTCGTATAATTCCAATTTGTGGTTCCTGCAGAATTTCAAGTGCCCCACTTAACCTAATTGTGCTATCTACATAATAAATCTAACACAGAATCTCCACATATATAGTTACAATATAATACATACATATAATGTATTTCGTTGATATAGGTGTAAGTTGCTACAATATCAATTTGGCAATGAAATTTGACTTGGTTCAAAGTACGGCTGATGTGACGGATAGAGGAATATTGATGTTGTTTGAGCATTTTAATAATACATTGCGCACGTCTATCATTTTTGTCAAAGATAACAACCGAATTTGATAGTCAACAAGATCTTGCCAAAGCAAACTTGAAAATATGCAGTGCTAATAAATGGAATCGTAGAAGATTTTCAGGAGCAATAATTTTATGTAGAATTCTCAATTAAGTAGTTTTTCCCGATAGAGAATCTTCTACGTCTTGATTTCCTAAACATGAATTAAAAATTTAGTATGTTATCTGAGAGCTAGAGAACTAGGTAAAAGTTAGAAAACAACCAGCAAATGATTATTTATCACAAGCAACTTGAACAGAAATCTTTTTGCAATAACGTAAAAGAGATTGCAATATTGATGAAAGGCTCTCAATGTAAAAGATCAGTGTTTCTGTATTACTCTTTCATGTTTCTTGCGTGTTTCACTAAACTTTATGAAATAGAAATTATCTATTCCATCAATATTACCATACCTATATGTTAATCAAAAAGTTTCATTTTCTGCTATTTTGAGACGCACTAGACTAAATTAATATTTTTCGTAGATAATTAGACTTAAGTGAAAATTTCGCTACCAAAAGAGAAATTAAAGCTTCCACGCGGATGTCTTAAAAGAGGATTTTCCAACTTCAAAGCAAACCGCCATATAAATAACAAACTTGTTTACAATTAAGCAATAAGTTTCAAATACAAACCCGTAAAAAATTACGAACTGCGTTACAAAACAATTACGAAATTAACGAGAATACCACCACGTATTTATACCACATACGAGCTTTCTCAAAGAAATACAAAAACCTACAGTATTCGTTATGATTATGAGCATCAGAAATGCTAGAAGAAATGTTGGATCTTGGAATTATAACAGCTGGATGAAAGCTTTTCAGAAATCATCTTTCTTGCTTTTGCGACTTTACAACATTTCCGGTGCCTTAGTTTTGTGTGAAATTGCCTTCACACGGTCCTATTCAACGCACGCCTTCTTATCAACTAGCTTTAAACACGTCTATAATCAGGTTATCTACTCTCGGTGATTTATGGTGCATTTTCCCCAGTTATTTATTTAATTCCTGGTAGGCTCTATTGTCACCATCTTCCTCTGTCAGCCCATCATCTGAATTTCATCCAGTTTTCAGTAGGGCTCTTTAAGTTGTCAAAGTTCATCACTTAAACCTAAAAATTGAAATTAGGCAGGCCGGATTCTTTAAACGACCACAACGCTCCTTACAAATCCGATTTACACTTCTAAAGTTGTTATGTAAACAATAGATATTAGAAATAACAACTAGAGATTTTTAAAAATAATTTCTTGTGTTCATTAAAATTAGCAAATACAGAAAGTACTTACCTATATTTTTTATTTAAATTGAGAAAGTCTCCCCGTTTATAATTAATTTTATCGTCTCCTGTTAAGAGCTTTCAACATTTGAAGAGAACGTGGGTGGAGAGAAAAATTGAAACCGACAAATTGAAAAGCCTACGAATCTTTTTAAATCAATCAAAGCCGTTTTCCAATAATTAAATGAAATTGTCTTTACATTAAAATAATGTCATTACACTCTCTATAATTAATTTTGTTATTTATATATACTTACTTTTCTTTTACAGCACCATCCGGCTATTTAATCAAATTGGATTTTCGAGACCATTTCCGTATTGAACCAAGTCCGAAATGTACCAATGACTTCTTAGAAGTACGTGATGGTTTACATGGTTATAATAAACAGATTGAAGGGAATTTTTGTGGTTTTGATTTTCCACCAATGATCACATCGTCGGATCGATATTTATGGATACATTTTAAATCCGATGACAACATCGAATATGAAGGTTTTAGAGCTGTATTTGAATATATTCCACGACCGGAAACATGTAAGTTGAGGAAAAAAAACTTTCACAAATTGAATTATTTGACTTTTTTCGCGTATTTGTTGGATTCGTAAAATAGATTTCATTCAGTCAAGTTTCGTAATTTACATAAATATAAGTATTGTTGAAGTTCAGTCTCAATAAATTAGGATTGATTTTATAATTTTTAATGACAGTGAAACTGAACTGGACCTTTATCATCTAAAAGAAAAAATACAGAGAATTCCTGGAATTATTGCGAAACTTCATCCCCTAATTCAATTTTTTATAAAGCCAGAATTTTTACTAATTATCTAGAATGGAATGTCTGAATTATACAGACGGCACCGTTTTCTTTAATATGAATGATGCGGCTTCTTATATAGGGCGGGTAGATATTGATTTCAGAAATTCATCTATATACTGATAATAATTATAAAACTTTGCTTTTTGAGTTTGTTCTATTCATTTTTACATCTCTACGTTGATCCTTCCTCAATATAAACCTTTAACTTGTAAAGTAAAATGGTTATTGAAAAGTAATTATGAAAATTACTGGCTCTTCTCCGATCAATATACCGACGCGCTATCTCAACAAAGACATCGAGAAATAGTAGGCAAAACAAGCGGCACTTGGTTCTAATTGACCTTTCTTTTACTGTCATAATTACAGTTACTCTTTTACAGAAAAATTGTTTCCTTCAAGTTACAGACAGACAAATAAAAGTAATTATTGCTGTCTTTTGAATATTTTGATGAAAAAATTTCATTCCTCACGTTTCGTGTTTTTATGACTTTTCAATTACATCTGTGTTATAAAACACAGGTTGACCTACTAGCAAAGTTCGAGCCACTTATTAATTATAAACAAACTCTAACACGGGCTTTTAATTAGTAGGGAATCAAAAAAAAAATCAAAACAAAGTCTTTGTGCATAAAACATGTGAACTTGTTTCAGTGGAAAAATATGTAGAATCGATGCAATCGGTTAGCTCATTAAAACATCTAAACAAAAAATAAACAGCGTACATATAATAGAGTAAACACACAAATCGAAAAATATAAGCGGAGAACGATCTGAAACGATCATTTCCTGATCATGATTTCAAATGGAAATGACCAACATTAAATATCTGAATATACTGTTTGGTTTGATATTTTTATTGCTTGTTTTCTTTCTGTCTTGCTTCCTTTTTTTTGTGTGATACATAATTTCCTATGATAACTGGTTACAAATGGTGGATGCGCCGGGTCAAATATTAGTAGTCTATCTACACTCATGTTTTTCCTCTCCAACGAGAGCGACGATATTCTATCTTTCTTTCATTTTTTTGTGTCATATGTATTTTTTCCGCTCCAATATAATATCTCTATATATACACATCGATAATATACAACGATATTCTACTCATTTTTATTTACCCCAACTGTACGAAAAAAAAAAACGGACAGACATGAAAAAGAGAAAATTGGAAACTGTTAAAGGTCAATTGGCATTTGTGAAATTTCTCTTCGAACTCAATTATTGTGCACTCAATATATTTGATAAGTGACAAAATTAGATAAGGGTTATTTCGTAAATAACTTCAATTGAACGAAATAGATCGATAATTGTTAAGGTATACGCTTTTTTTTTGGGTCGTAGTTTTTCCTCCTAAATAACATTCGAATTGTCAATTCAACAATACAATTCTAACAAAGAAACTTTGTTATAAACTTCTCTCACCTGATTTGCTAACAAAAAAGAAAGTAAATTGATTGGATAGAATTGAAAAATCTATCTAGTGTTGAATCTAGTCACGGAAATTGCTGAAAAATTCTCTAAATGCTTTCGATTAAAAGAGAACTTAATCTTGATGGATATTGGATAGTAACGTTCAAGGAGATCACGAAGGTATCGTACATAAGAAGAACATTACTGCCAACCCTGAACTGAATAAAAAACGTAGATAAATACATTATCTATCTAGAAACAAATGTTTGGGTGTTTGTTCGATTTGTATTAAAACTTTTGAGCCTAGAACAATAGGATTTTTTACTTTACTTACTTCAAAACTTGATTTTGAAATGTGATAGGGTAGGTACTAACTAAAATATAGACTTGCGTAGAGAAGGCTTCAGGCATAGTAATTATAGGAGAAAATGTAGAAATCGATCGTCACAGGTCTTACATAGCATAATAAATTTTAATTTCACAAACTTCAGAACCAGTTCCAATAAGAATTCTAATTGGAGATATTTCAACTTTGTAATCCTTTTAATTTATTTGTCACACAATAATCTTTTAATCTATACAGCTACGTGGGATATTTTAATTCAAATTTCGATATTAAAGGAATATTGTATTATTATTTATTTTTTATCGCCAAGATTGTGCTGACAGGAAAAGCTACCCACTCCCGAGAGAAATAACTTATTAATAAACGAAAAAAAGGACATTATCTAAAAAATGTACAGAGAGAAACAGAAGTAAAAAAAATTCTATTTATCAACATTACTTAGTGATTAAAAAGACACTTATTGTTAGTAAGAGAAGAGATTCGGTTCAAATTCACAATATCTAATCGTTTCATTTCCAGTAAAAACCCCGGAAAGCATTCAATGTCAAGACAATGTCAGCGGCTTAGAAGAAGGTGTTATCGGCAAATTCAAGATTCCCGAAGAAATTACAAATTTTACCAGTAAAAATCATATGCCACTTGACTGTATTTGGGCGATCGTAGTTCGAGAACATTGGCGGGTAAGTTATCCAACCAGCAATAATGACTGTAAATCATTGTTGTTAATTGCATAAATTCGTTACTTTGTGTGTTTTTTTTTTGTACGGGTAACTGTCTTAAGATCCATTAAAAAACCTTAACTTGTATTCAAAAGAGGGAATATTGAGAATAAAAAATGAGGCAACGAATTAAAATTCTGGATCAGAGTAAAGCTATTCATTAGGAACAATAGGCAACGATATAGGCCAGGATGTTCCAGGAATAAATGGAATAAATATCTAAAGTCGACCGGGTTGGGGAATCTGGGCATCGTTTATAGCGTACAGCTGTTGAGTATAAGACAGAGAGAACTTTTAAGAGATCTTTGAGATTTTACTAATTTTAATCAAAATATCAATATAGCTTAAAAACTCGAATAATATTTCACGAAAATTCAAAGCTTTTAGATTAAATGGTTGTTCTTTTATTGACTTTCCAGATACAGTTACAATTTGAGAAATTCGACTTACAGAAACCGAATGAATGTGATAAGAATTTCGTTGAAGTATTTTCAGGACGTACGGATATACCAAGTAGAGAGAAGCAATTCTGTGGCTCAATAGCTGATACGGTCCTGTCTAGCAATAATATAATGTTTGTGCGTTTTTTTGCTGATGATAGCGTACCGAAATCGATATTCCGAGCGAATTTTACAGCATTCAGATCAACGGAAAATACTGGTGAGGAATCACACACATACATAGATTCTTATAAAAAAAATTGCTCTCTAAACACACTGCTAATGTTTATCACTAGTAACATTCTAAACAAATACACATACTACATGTGTATAGAGAGCTGACTTGACTGAAATTGGTAATCTGCAGGTAATCAAGGATGTCAAGAGGACGAGTTCGACTGTGAGGATACAACATGCATTTCGAAAACACTCCGATGTAATGGTAAATACAACTGTCGATTCCGATGGGATGAAGACGAGTGTCTGGTAAAAGAGCAAACAAAACGAATATTAATTAATATTTTTATTTTTACTTTTTCCAACATTTTCCTGTAGAAAATCTGAGTTTATTTATTAACAGCAATAAATCATAATCTTATAGTTCATTTTTGACAAGTACAGATTTTTATGATATCCTTTTTATACTGTTCTAGGCGATAAAAGCAGATTCTTATCTATACTATCAATAAATATTGACTATAACCTTATCTGGAGAAATGAAAAATCGACTGAAATGTTGAATTAAATTCAGATTTTTTATAATCAAATAAATCCTGAATATTTTTATTCACAAAAAAATAATTAAAATTTTAAGACACACACTTTTGGTCCAGCCGGCTAAAATAATAGTTTTAACACCAAATTTTATTTTGTTTTAGAGTGGACTTCTGGTTAGTTAAATGTCGATAGATCTTCCCGTTTTCAACAAAAAAATTGGTTTGAAACGCTTATAGTGTTGAAATTATTTTATAATATCAGTAGTTCCCTTCTCATTCCCTATAAGTACCCAATTTGGTTTTGTTTTCCACAAGACAAATAACCGATTTTTCTAAATTTTAGTTTTCAAAGGCAATTCTATTGAAAATTTATTATTCTGCTATTGTAGGATTCAGACTAAAATCATCGGCATTGTCAGTTTTTGTATGTGGGTGGCAGCTGTCCACAAAGACTTGACGAAGACTTGCTGGCAGAATACCATTTAACTGGCCAAATAGTCCTAGTGGCCGATGACATTGGTCTGAATTCCACCAATTTAGGGCCTTACCTATAGATTTTCCAAAATAAGCAAGTTAGACATACTTGATCACGGACAGTTTTCTGGGCTCCTCAAGGTCCATCCTTGCTGTACTGTAGGGGCTACAGGTGTGATTTTTCAATAGAATTACTTCTTTTTGATTTGACAAACATTACAACACTATTGTTTAACAAAAAAAAGTAGAAAACCATGTAGAAAAGTATTTTATTTACATAACATTTACTTGACAATTTTATGGTAGTTTCGAGGTTTTTCTTTAATAATCGGCAAATATTACCATGACGCCTCGCCATTAATGAATAAAATTTGATTTTATCAAATCTCAATTAAAAAGCTTCTTGTAGTTTTGTTTTGGTAATTGGGCGATTTATCCATCTAATTACCAAACAAATCAACCAACCGACAAAAAAAATCACAATTTTTCCAGAGTTCACAGACATTATCATTGACCGCCGACCATATTATCATCATTATGGTAATCTTCTCGTTAATCTTGTCAGGGATGTGTTTCACGTTCATCTTCAACTGTGTGAAAAAACTCATAAGGGACCACCATACTATACAGGTAGGTAAATGTTCAAATATCCTCAACATATTTTTTTCTTTCTGATTATATATACGAAGGGAGAACGGGAAAGTATAAAAGAGTTTTTCAAGGATATTTATTGCATATTTATGAATGAAAACTTGAAACATTTTGCTTAATTAAACTTTGAAGTGTATACAGAAAGTTGTTCCATAATCGCTCTCAAAATACGGAGGACAAGACCCTCGAAAAATATATGAATATATACAATATAACGATATCAAAACAAGTTAATTTGCGATTTGAATAAATGTTTGTCAATAAAAAACATTCCCTTGTAAATTCGGTAGTCCAGATTTTTTTTAATCAAAAATGTCAGATTTGTTAGTGGTTATTGTTTAAAATTGTTCAACGTTTATTTGTTTAAATTAAAAATGGAACAATTTAAGCCGTCCGTTGGAAAAATTGTTAAAGATTTTTCAAGATTTGCTGTGTAAATAGAATTTAATTAGATTTCAAGCTCCAAGAATTACCGTACATATTTATCAAAATTAACTTGCTAAAATATCATTGCTGTCCCCCTTTTTTTTCTTGTCTTTTCCACTGTATTATATGATGAATAAAATGGAAAAATTCGTGACAATATCATTTTTCACACGCCACAATAAAAGCCTAGCAATCAATTTTTATTAACTAACAGCATATCACTTCTATGGCTTGTTTAATTGTAGTACGTAATTTTCAGTCTGTTGCGAAAAAACACAAAACAAATTTAGGGTGAGAAGTAACATGTACACACGCCCCAACAAAAAAAAAAATAATAATAATACCACGAGACTGATCTTTTTGTTTTGATTGTATGTCGCATAAATCGACAACAGTGTCCATCAACTGACACTATACTTTGATAAATGACATTTTTCAGCTTTATTTATATTTTAATCTTTTTCTTTTACGAAAATTTTATCCTTTTTGTTTCGATAATTTATCAAGCGCCGTTGTCGTCTGATCGTGAATAGAAATAATTCATGCATCCATTTTTCTATAGAAATTGAAAAATTCGTTCTAGAATTATAAATTTTTACCAAAATGTATACTGTACGTACAAGTTTTCTTCATTTTTATTACAATATTCAACTACATGTAGTATGTGTATGGTATGCGTGTTTTCTAAGTCTCTTTCAAGTAACATTCGTATGAAAAAGTATCACATATGTCGACTCAACGTGTATATGTATACACCAGATATAACGAACAAAGTAAGAAAACGTGTTGTGTTTCATAAATTATTCACCATTTCCTCTATTGCATGTTGAAATAAATGTCTTTAGATGAAGAAGTTTGACTGCTAACCCTCCTATGTTACTTTGAATAATATCCTACAGATTACCGGGGTCATTTCTATTGCAATAGAAACTGTAAATCTTGATCATTAGATAGTGAGAAATTTATAAGTTAAATCCTAGAGATGATTCGTATCTATTGCTTCTAAGTTGTTCTGTCAACGTATTGTAAATCTTCAAGGAAAATGACGATTTCCCTTATTCCATAACTTTAGTTTGTAATTTTTGATGTCAGTCCCAAAACATATAGGTCTCTAGAAATGACGGATATTCAATTTCCAGTCTATTGTACTTCCTTATCAGTACACTTTGATTTTCTTTTTTAATTAAATTTTGCCACTAAAGGGCTCTACATACACTGAAACATGCCTGCCGACAAAGTCTTCTTACGCAGGTCTTTCACTTCTCATCTACAATTCATAAACTGCATTTCCATGCACAAAACTGCATCGATGCGAGCCTACACACACTGAATCAGGAGCATGGCAGTTCTCCGCCTAGCACTGCGCTCTGATTCCTGCAACGCAGCAGTGTGAGGCCGCTGCATACACTTTGATGCTGAGCTTCACACTTTGTAACTTGCATCGTAAAACCTTGGAGTCGCATGTTTCAAAGTCTGTAGGGGACTTTACAATCGCTTATTTTCCAATAGAAAACTTTTCTTTGACACTCGGCTTATTTCGAATTAGTGCCGCTACAATTTTATGTTAATATATAATAATCCAGTTCATGAACAACTATTTAAGCACACGATTTGTTGATGAACACTTTGTCAGTTAATTAAATCCCTTTACTTTCCAGGAATACATTCGACAAAGCCGCGAACAACAGCTCAACGAACTGGACAAACAAGATGTATTAGATGGCAAGAAATTGGCAAGATCTGTATCGAGATCGCGTTCGAACAGTTCCCGTTCATCTGGATCACCACATTTTGATATATCGAACGTGGTGAATACACCATGTTATGTACCCGGTGGTGAATTATTGCCAATTTTAATCCGTAACGAACATAGTACGAATGGTGATGCTTATAATCAACCGAATATCTACACAGTGGATAATGAGAATTTACCGGAGATGTGCGACAGTGCCTGTCAGACTAGAGAAAGCTTATTTACAACACAGGGTTATAGTTCTGGCAACAGTACTCCAAGTCATAGTGTTCATACAAATTCACCACCAGCACCATTTAGTACTTTCGGTTATAAGAAAGACAACAATAAATTCAAGGCAGAAGCTAAGATAGAAATGTCGTCAGGTAATCGGAAAAAAATTGACGAGAAACGACGTCCGTATAGCGTTCAAACAACAAAATCAGCACCTGATGTTATTGTAACACACTGACAGTTGTTGAATGCCGAATGGGAGCCATATAAAAGGCGCCATCCTCGGCAATTTCTCACCACCGATACGCTAGACAACAATACCACAACAAATGTGCTCGATATTGAAAACTGTAATTGTACACAAACGTGCGATGATGATTTTTATACGTGATATCATATAGTACTTTTATATTAGATAATAATGTGGTTGAAATGTTCGTTCCAGGGGACAATCGAATATGGAATTTTCAAATTTTGCATATATTGGATGGATTAAAAAATGTTCCGTTATTTTGATCTTGATGATAATACCAACACATCCATTGTTCTTGTTATCAGATAATGAATTTAATCAGATCGAAACTACAATCTAATGAACATTCTCGGAATTTTAATAAGGCCAAGAACGCCTTTGTCTTGCAAATTTCAAAGCTCCACTTTAAACTAACTATTATAAAAGCTACTTGAAAATTGTGCAAAATTTGAAAGTTTTCTTAACTCTAATTGGCGCTGTGTGCCGCCCGTTATCACAAAACTCAAATATTGATCGATTTTAGACGAAAAAAAAAACCGTACTAGATAAAAACCTACATACATACATATATGTGATTTTATTATATAAATTTGTAAGTACTGGAAATAAATCCATTACATCTTCCTGTCTTTATTTCCTGCGATCTCTCATTTTCAAGAATTTCTTGTAAATATTTTCAAAAACTGATAATAATAAAAAAAAATTGAATAAAATATGTCGGCTTTATTGTAAATTTAATATTCCCTAGCTTTTCCCAGCCACAGTTCTCATGAAATGAACTTTGATTTCATGAAAGAGGTGTTAAAATATGGAAAACGGAGAAAAGAACATGATTTTCAAAGAAAACAGCTTCCAGGCACCTGTGAAGCTTTAGTAAAATTGCATTGCAGAAAGTACTTTAGCTATATAAGAATTATGTGAATAAATGATTATAAACGGAAGCTTCATTTAAAAGGAAAACTTAGTTTATATTATAGAATCGTAAGTAAAATAAACATTTTCAATAATTCAAACTTTTTATTCAAACTTTCGAATAATAAAATTTTATATTCGACAATAACAATGAAATTGTCGACATTACTTTTATTGAAAACAAAATCAACAAATATTCAGATTTATACGCTTTCCTGTCCTTGTCGGTATTCAAAAACGCTACCACGTTCCAGAAATATCCCTGGAGACGAGTTACTCCCACATTTCCAATGGCTAGGACAATCGAGATTATCTGTTTCAACTGAACCATAACCACCACCGCCCGGCGTGTGCAATTGGAAAATATCCTACAAAATTAATATACGAAATTAACAATCAGTTACAGTAGAGGCTCGATTATCCGACATGCTTGCATTTCAGGATCATCCTTTTTTCGTTTCTTTTACAGAATTTCATATTTTAACTTGACTTCTATTCAATTTATATGGAAATTGAACTGCATTTAGTTATTTTCCGCATTATCCGACAACTCATCAGTTTCGTTTATGTCGGACAATCGAAACTCTACTGTATTTGTAAATTTATTGAATTGCACCGTTCCAAAATGTAATTTCTATTTTGTGTTTTGTAATGGTGAGGTTTTCAGTTAGTTAATAGCAAAATGAGGAGAAACCTATTTATCGCTTCAGTGAAATGTTAAGTAATTAGTGGTGAAACTAATTACGAATATTTGAATGTACAAAGTCTAGATAAATCCTATATATTTCAAATGTAATTCCCATAACTTGTTGTGTCGTGTTGATAAAGATACGATATATGTTGCAAGTTTCAATTTCGTACGCAATATTTTCAGTGGAAAAAAATTGAATTTCAGGCCATTCTTCCTGTCGAAAACGGTGACCAAATTGAATTTCCTAGCAAAACTGGTAGAGTGTTTTTCTTATCGAAACCTATACAAAATAACAAGTACTGTCAGGACACATCGAATTATCACCACCTCTATTAAATGATAATATTATGAATTTTCAGTTGAAAGAATAATAAAGTGAATATTTCTCCAAAGCATTATCTGTAAAAACCATCCGATTATTCTTCGTCATTGATTCCCATTAAGACTAATGTATTGCCAGGTGATATTAATGGACGAGATTTGACACGGCATTAACCTGCCATTTCCTTTTTTTTCTTCACCTCATCAGCATCCATGCTACAGTAATTCCCATTTTATCGTTGTTGTTTCCGTAAAGTTTGCACAGGATAATTCATGAACATAATTCAATGAATATTACCCGTTATTTGCGTTTGGTATTTACTGGATTGTTAGAAGAAAGACGAAAAACGGGAAAGGGGTAGAGAAATAAATGGACAAAACAACAATAAAAGAAAAACCAAAACAGAAACGAACACATTAGCCTAGAAATCAATGGTGTTATTCAAGCCTTATATTTCTCAATAAAACCGGCGCCGGTATTACAATAGAAAAGCTATCAGCTTAAATCCGGGCTAGTGCAATGAGAAAAACAAAACAAAAAAGCTTCAACCGAATAGAAAAAAGAAAAAACTACTAATACGACAAAGAAGTCAACAAAGATCCATAAAAATAGGAAAGAGTATAAATACATGTGTAAGCATACTGGCATCAAGTCGGATCTCTTATTTCCTCATTCACATTCTCATTCGTCGTTTTCGAGTGCCTTTATTGATGTGGGTATTTACCGCGAATGTACTGTTCAACGGATTCGGACGAGACGCCATTCACTAACATTATTACACTAGAGAGGGTTGGTATTATTCACACACAAAAAGTTTTCTCGAAAAATTAAACAACTTTCTAAAAGACTTTTCGAGTTCATTTTTGATGTTTCCTTACGGAAATTTTTTTGGAATTGTGATGAAATTTCGCTTTTATAGTGCAAGAAATCTTGAAAAATGTCACGAAATTTTTTACTAACCACACATAAAACAGAAATACAACCACTGCCACCAATAAAACTCATTTCTAATGGTGTTATAGTTTTTCTGCATGTCCCTATAATCTTATAGTTTTGATATATGGCTCCCTAAGGATGAAAACTAGCCAGAACACTAGTCTTTCTCTCAAAATCCTTGTCGCAAGATGATCCTGTCGGTGATTAATACCTATCCTTGACGGTGTGTATTAATTATTTTCCATCTTGCACTGTCGTCTGAATTATCCTCAATTTATATAGATTGAATTACAGCCAAAAAGCGTTTACACGTAATTATTAGTGCTACGAGTATTTTGATTATAAAGAGAAATTTATGAAAAACTACACGTGGAAATTACGTGTTCAGTAATAGAGTAATTCATGTTCTTAAAGATTTGCTCGTAATAGTAAGACTGTGCTTTGACCTACTTGTTAATTAACCAAAAAGCAAAGTTCTAATTACGAAAATTGAGTTAAAGTTCTGCAACGTTCTATATTAATCAACAGAAATATGCCAGTGGACGGATATTGGATGGTTTTCCAATTATTCAAATTTCAAACTAATCGAAACAACTATATCGAATTACCCTAACATGCACTTACTTAATAAAAATTTCCCTTGAATTTATGAGTTTCCTCTGATGTAGGAAAAATTTGAATATGCAAATAATTCAGAATAATGAGTAATAAATGGCAAATGGAAATCGAATAACGCAAGCTTCTCATTGAGGAATAATAATAACTGACTAAGTTCCATCACTTTTTTAGTTTCCAAAGGTTTAATTTATCTTCTGTTAACCGAGCAGAAAAAAGTGACAACGAAAAAAACCTCCACGAATTGCATAGTTGTTAGAAAACCCATCTGTTTTTTCATTGCATTTTCATGGAAAATATGCAAATTTTTTGAACAAATCTATAGATTTTGTAATCATAACGAATTTTTCTTTGCTAATAATCGTCTTTAAAAAGAGGAATGTAAATTTAACGAAGAACAAACAAAACAGTTTATCATACTCACTCCTGGTTGTACAGGGACTGCAGTTTTCGGTCCAAGATTGATGGTTCTGCCGTCGTTCCTGATTAAGAGATTGAGACCTCGGGCGCCTGGACCACCACCTGTAAAAAACCACACGAGGGCCCTATAAATATAAAACGTAGTCCTACATCGAGAGGTGGTTTCTAAAGAAATCATCCAGTCCACCTACTTGAAAACAACCAAAATTACGATCGAAGCTAGTCGAAATTTCAAATAAATCTAATCAACTTGAAGAAACTGAACGCTTTCTAGCTATTTTTATCAAAAAAACTATTGTTAGTTTTGTAAGAACAATACATAGGCAGGAGAGAAGTTCGAAAGGTAATTTTTTTTTCTCAAGGAAATATCTGTGTTTCCTTTAAATGAATATTTATCATTCTCACCATTTAGTCCATACGGTTGAAGGACACGTCTTTCAGTCAAGACAGACAGTGTAAGGGATGATCTAAAAAGAATTTCCCTCAAGACTCCATCACCGCCTCTATATTTTCCTTTGCCCCCAGTCCCCGGTCGTAACATAAACTTGCGCACATGTACCGGATATCTACGTTCCAATATCTCTATATCGGTGATTCTGGTGTTAGTCATATGGGTGTGCACTCCGGAACAACCCTCCCATCCAGGACCCTGTCGTAAAGAAACCAAGAAAAAAAACTTGATAAATCAGTACTAGCAATATATAGTAAAGATGATCTCTGTTGTTTTCCAACTTTATATACATAAACAAGACACAGACACATTCAATTTGATTGCTGGCAGTGGATAAAAAACATACAACAAATAAAGGTCACACAACTTACCGCACCACTACCTCCGGCAACAGTCTCGTAACACCCCCAGGAACTACTTCCAAATGTGATATTATTCATACATCCCTGAGAGGCAGCGCACACCCTGAAGGCCTTCAAAACAACATCAACAACTCTTTGAGATGTTAGAACGTTGCCGCCAACGACAGCAGCATTGTCGCTCGGATCCAGGATTGAACCTTTCGGGACATTTATTTGTACAGGAGCCAAACAACCCTAAAACCAACAGCCAAATTGAAAAACAACAAAATATTATTTCACATGTAAATAATGATATGGACAATAAACAAGAATTTCTGCACTTTTCAGTAACCGTACTACGATCGATATTTCTCAATGTAATGAAACACTTGTCTTGTCTGATAAAATCCTGTAAGACTCAATAACAAATTGAAATTTTACGTTTCTATTATCGATCATTTTTTGTGCAATCAACTTTTTTTTGTTTCTGGTGAAGATGTGCGGTTGAATCAAACTAGCAATGCAAAAAAGTCGACATTCATAAAATCCTGTCAGAGAAAAATTCAACGTGACTGTGTCACAAGACTATTCCGGGCATTAAGCGCAAAATTCCACAACTTCGAAAAATACATCTTCCAGCAAGAGACACGTGACTGTAAGTATTAAAAAGTTGAAAATTCCTTGGTAAAATTTTTCAATATAAAATCTCAATGGACTGATATTGAATTCTCTCTCTATTTTAATCAAGACGGATTATTTTATATATTTGTTCATAAAATATTATTATTGTTATTATTATTATTACGTCTGGACATTTGGTTGCGAGACATGTGTGGATTTACGGGCTGTCGTCCGGAAATACGAATCATCAAAGAAATATGCGATAATCCCCGTGACAAGTCTGCAAATTTCCGACCTCTCATCAGATAAAGATGTTGATTACAATTCTCATCTGTTGTTAAATATAAAATATTTTTATTACACTGGATGAGCGTAGTATTAGTATCTGATTCCTATTTTATTATTTACGTTGCATGTTCGGGAACGAATTACCATGCAATTGCTGTGAAACTAATATTTAATTGAATTTTACCGTGAAATTACCGACACAATGGCTTCGAAAGAGGAAATTTAATGACACAAAATTATATTGTCTTGGTAAAGCAACGACGTATCTTCAGTCTAAATATTCTCATAGTTTAACAACGCGATTTTCACCGACTATGTTATGAGAAGTTCTGACGATGAGTGAAATTTAACAAAAGTGTCCAGTTGTGGTGTTCGTTTCTCTTTGTTGGTAGCAACGTGTGATTACGATCGCCAAATGATGTTCGAATTTCCAACATAAAATCGTCGAGTAAAAACGACTGTGAAAAACTACTGGAAATTTTATCGGAAATCGGACAGATCACATACCTGATTGAGCGGAACATCATGTCCAACCATGCATCGCAAGCAATAAATGAGAGCAGAAAGGGTAATAGCTTTAGGTGCATTACAATTACCCCAAACCTCCGCACCTGTACCACTAGACAAATATGAAAAAGTTATAAACGGTCCTTTCATGAAAATTCGAACTCACCTAAAATCACAATACGCTGAACCTTTATCACCATCTAAATGCACTTTAAGCACAATCGGCGATCCATCATCCATAAAATCTTCAGCTTCTAATACACTACGACCGGTACGTTGTTGTGTATCTTTAGCTACTTCCTTTAACATATCGCGTACAGCAATTTCGGCATTCTTCTGTATATGATCCATATAAGCTTGAACCACTTTCAAACCGTATTGATCAATTAGTTCACCAACTAGAGCGATACCTTTCTTGTTAGCGGCTACTTGAGCTCGTAAATCCGACAAATTATCCGACAGATTACGTCCACCAGCTTTGGTAAACTCATCAATGATAGCGTCTTCACGAAATTTACCATTTTCAACTAACAGGAATGATTTAAAAGCAGCACCTTCTTCCGATAAATGGCGTGAATGAGGCGGCATTGAACCAGGTGTTATACCACCAATATCAGCATGATGACCACGACTAGCAACGAAAAATACTGGATTTGGTTCGTTCCTATAAAAATCACAAATTATCTTCGGGTATTATTTAAGGAGATCAATAAACTGTACTTGTAAAAAACTGGAGTGATTACAGTCAAGTCTGGTAAATGTGATCCACCAGCTCCTGGATGATTGGATAAAATCACTTGACCATCGTAAAATTTCTGTCTAGTTTTCATCTGATATTGTACAGCTTCTTGCATAGCTCCTAAATGGACAGGAATATGTGGAGCATTCGAAACTAAACCACCATCCGGTCCGAATAAAGCACACGAGAAATCGAGACGTTCTTTGATATTGGTTGAAATTGAAGTGCGTTGCAGGATTCTATCAAAACTTGATTATTTTTTAAATAAGTCCAAAAAAAACGTAAACTTACCGTCCCATTTGTTCAGCGATACTCATAAATCTATGACTGAAAATGCTGAGTTGTATTGAATCCAATTCTGGACCGATTTCTTTAATTCTTCCAGAACCAATGGTGATTTTAATATCACCAAATTTCGTAATATATCCTGTACAATCTGGTTCGATTAAAATTGTACTAAGTTGGTCCATAATTATTGCAGGACCTTTAATGCAATGGCCTGCAAACAAATTCTTTAAAAGATAAATATTTGTTTCTTCATAACCATCTTCGAAATAAACTTTGGTCGTTGACTCTGGTTTAGCGTCACTAGAAGCTGTCGGGATTTCAACTTCTTGTTCGATATTACTTCGACCAACACCTCTAATTCGAATATCGTCTACTATGATTTTACGTCCGTGGATGGTAAAACCAAATTCAGATTTGTAACGGTCAATGAAAGCTTCCAGGAAATCTCCACGACTAGTACCTTGTTTGCAGACCACTGGTGAGCACATTAATGCACAATCAGTACCGTCATAGCGCATATGAAGATAAGGCTCGAGAATGATTTGTTTTTCAGTAAAACCTTGTTGTTTTAAAGTAGCAATACATTGTTTCTCTAATTCGTTGAATCGCTCATTGAAATAATTAAAATTCTCCTCTTCATAGGCTCGAGCTGATGGTTCTTGAGCTTCATGAACGACATCAGCTAAAGCCATTCCATAAGCCGATAAAATACCAGCGTATTTATGAACAAACACCGTGGTCATCCCTAAAGATCTTGCAATGGCACAAGCATGTTGGCCACCAGCGCCTCCAAAACAAGCCAACGTATGACGAGCCGTATCGTAGCCTTTTGCTTGAGTTAAAGCTCGAATAGGACGACACATACTCTCATTAGCTACTCGTATGAATCCCATCGCTACATCTTCCATACTCATTGAATCTCTCTTATTGGAATCTTTTGATAAGAATTCATTAATTGATCTGGTTAATTTCGAAAATTCATTAATGGTCGCCTGTTGATCTAAAGGTGAGTCTTCATTGGGACCAAAAATTTTCGGGAAATATTCCGGCAATAGTCGTCCTAAAGCCAGATTAGCATCAGTAACTGTTAATGGTCCACCTTTTTTGTAGCAAACTGGTCCGGGATGAGCTCCTGCCGATTCTGGTCCAACCACAAACATTCCTGATCGAAAGAACAACATCGAACCACCACCGGCTGCGACTGTATTCACATCTAATTGTGGTGCTTGAATCGTTACACCAGCAGTTGTACTTTCATAAACATGTTCAAAATGACCGGCAAATCGCGATACATCCGTTGATGTTCCACCCATATCAAAACCAATTACAGGTAGATCAGTCTCTTTTTGCCATGTCGTCATTGCATAACCAACCACACCACCGGCTGGTCCAGACAGAATTGCTCGAGCACCATTGAAATTCTCCATTGGTGTTAAGCCACCATCACTTTGCATAAATAGGACACGAGTACCTTGTAAATTATCCTTGAAACCACTAGCAAAAGCATTTACGTATCGTTTTACGTGAGGCGTTAAATAGGCATCGGCACAGGAGGTGAATCCACGCGGCACTAATCGGACCATTGGGATTACTTGATGCGATAAAGAAACATGCTCGAAACCTAAATAAAACCGTACTTAGATTCAGGATGAACTTGAAAAAAGTAATTTAAAAAACACAAATACCAAGCTTATTTGCAATTTTTCCAACTTGAACTTCATGCTCACAAAAAGTATAACTATGTGCTAAAGCTACTGAAATACTTTTTATTCCTCTATCACGAATCGATTTTAATTTATTATAAACTTCATTTTCATCTAACTCTTTTGTAATGTAAAATTTTTCACCAGTATGACCGGAGACTTGACGCCAATATTTTGTTAAATCCCCTAATTCACATCGATCTGACATCACAGGGATAATTCTACAATCAATTTCGACCGTCTCGGAATAGAGAATTTCAGGCCGTTTGATGTTCTAGAAGAATTATGTATTATTTCAACAAAAAACAAAAGTGTATAAAAAATATTAGAGATTACTAAATCGAAAATTTTAGGACGAGCTTGATTTCCTATCAGAAGGACATCTTTAAAGCCACTATTTGTTACAAAAGCGATCTTTTCACCTTTTCGTTCTAATAAAGCATTAGTCGCCACTGTTGTGCCCATTCTAATCCATTCAATTCGAGAATTATCAACATTACCATCTTTATCAAGAGCTTGACCAGTCTCCTGGAAGTTTCAAATAAGGGAATGTAAAATTTAACTCCACTGAAATGGAGTTTTTACTAAATTTCATGAAACAAATTACTAAATCAACAACTTTATATAGAAAAATTCAACACTGTCATAAAATATTCCAGTAAGAGATTTTTTCATGGCTTAGAATCCATTTATTATCGTTAAAAAAATATGCTTTTTAATACAAAATGTTATGTGGGATGAAAAACTGCATTTTTTCGATAGACATTTCAACAGAAAGATTCGATTTGGTGGTCGATTATTGGAGTCAACAAAATTTTGGTTATCAATTGATACTAATGATAATGATAAAAATAAATCAATCAATCATGAATTGAAAGATTCTCTAGAAATTTCATACAATATTCCATTAGAAATTCTTTAATCTTTCAAAAACATTTCCTGAAAAAACATTCATTCCTGAAATCAATTCAGGACAAAAGGAACAATAAGCTACATATCTTTATACGTAGAATTTTCTACCAACATTATAAAGGAGTTTCCCAAAGCGATATTTTCATCGATTCTTCAGAGAGCAACATCAAAAGATTTGTAGTAATAGTGTAGATTTGTAACAAAAAGTTTTCAGAAATGTTCATTTTTAAAATGTGGTAACTTTGTTAGACAATTTCTATGGAAAATATTATACCAATCGATTTTATTCATGTTTCCTAAATCTTTTACATAAATATTCACTAGAAAAAAAATTATAAATATTAAATATAGGTACACGCGGTGTATGCAGAGAATTTATTTTAGAATTTCATACAGAATTTCAACAATGAACCAATTTTAACAATTCATTAAAAGATAGGTATACGATATCGATTCGATTTGCTTCTTGAAGTCACGTATTATGTACGAGTGTCGTTATATCCGAGTTTCTGAGTGATGTAAATGAATGGAGTTGAGTGGAGACTATTTGGACTGTGTTATTTTTATTGTACTAACCAACGTGTCGTTATAAACGAGTTCGACTGTATAATTGAAATTATCAAAATTTTATATTAACTAATAGTTGTATTATTTTTGAACTTATTATATAAATCAACTGTTTCTGACAGAGTTTCAAAACTAAAATTATTTTTCGTACATATGCGTCTTTTTGTTTTTTGATGAAAATATAGAGAAATCTAGAAAATTTCAACAATTTTCATTTATCAAAAATAAAACCGAGAATATATACTTGAAATTTCATTGTTAATTTGTTCATTTTTCAGGAAAGTAGTATCATAGATTTCAGGAGCAACATGTTTTCAAACGCTAGATGCCAAAACCACACACTTTTCATAATTGTAGATAAAAAACTACTTTGTAAGTCCAGTGGCGGATTCAGGTTTTAAAGGGCGCATTTGATGACGTACACCCCCACAAAAGGTCCCTTTCAGCTAGGGACCCTAAAACTTCTATTTGATTAGCTTCATAGTAGATCCGCCACTGTGTAAATCGGTTCAAATGTTAAAGAATTCTTCAATAAAATCAAATAAAACAATTGGCGTCCCTTTATATTCAGTATCTCTACCGTACTCAATGTTGATCAAGAATAAATATCGACAGGATTTCTTTCTATTTGTCGTTCGACTTGATTTAATTGGATTTTATATTTCATTTCTAGTTGATTGCAACTTGCAAGAATCGTATGTTCAATGAATTCTATTGAACTTGTATCAGTTTAAAAGCGAATTTGACAAAACACAGAATAAACAAACACAGTTCTAATAATTTTCTGCCAATATATATGGATATAATGCCCCAAAAAGATTAATCCATTTACTCAACAGATAAAATAGCAACATTTTTTCTCCTTCTTATAGACTAGTTTAATTATTTATGTTTTTCTTTGTCAGTTTCTTCTTTTATGTGGATTGTGTCCTGTGCAAACGCCACTTTTATTATTTCATTTGTTGTGTAAACAGACTACAGTATGTACTAAATTAATATTTCATACATACACAGAATTACTATTAAATTACTTTTTTCTTTTTCAGTTATCTTTTGAAAATTCGATTCTACAGATTCCAGATTTAAAGAATTAGGTACGTTGAATTTTTTTTTCATGTCTTTAACTCACCTCTTGCAGGATACGTTTAATACCTTCAGTGGGGGCGTCTTTATAGTGTTGTGGATCTTCAGAGAGTAGTTTAAGGACACGAATTTTACCGTTGGGACATTTGGCGAAAATATCCGTAAAAGTACCACCACGGTCTATAGCGAATTTGAATTTTCCAGATGACATTGTCTGAAATTACAAAAACACAAATAGCAAAAATGGAAACTTTGTTTCAAATATTAGATATGATAGTTATCGTATTTGAAATGCTGAAATATTATTGTTTCAAAAAAGTATAGAAAACTGAACAGACGACAAAGTGTTCCAATATAAATTCGCTATCAATGTTTTTCTGTTTTCCGAAATTTTTTAATCTTTAATTGATTCAGCATGCCCAAAAGTATATTTTCTATACAAAAGAAGTCACTTTTTGAGTATTTATTAGGTGTGTTCCAGCAACAATCCTAAACTGGCAGACAAGTCCGAAAAAGTCAGATTAATGCACAGATCAGGACGGGCTTTAGGTGTATCGATGCCCCTATGCAAGCACTTTTGTAGCGCCCCTAAGCAGACACTTTTGCATCTTCCCTTACACGACGATTTTTTAAGCTAGCGACAGTCATGGTGCTTAGAAATCAGTGACTTTATCTCCGAGTGTCATCATATCTAGGTTTTCGAATGATGTAAGTGAATGGAGTGGTTACTACTCGGATTATGTTAGTTCTGGCGTAACAACCAAGTTGTCATTATATGAGATGTCGTTATAACGGACTTGTGCTATAGCAGACTTTGGCATCCTTGACTTTAAGCTCCCTTATGCAGCCGCTTAGTAGGCTTAGTACTTCAAGCTTGCCCTGGCCCATATGTTCTAGTTTAAGCACGATAAACACATTTGCACATGCTTCTGACTATTTCAAATTACATAATTCACTCCAGGGCCGGCTCGAAGCATCAAGGAGTGCCAAAACAGATTACTATACCATACAGCGGGATCCTCTAGGTACATGGGCGAAAAGAGGCTGGGGCGAGAGTGAGAACAGATATAGAGGTTTTGTATAAAGGTAACAAGGACAAAAATTGGTGTATTGGGGCTTCTTCATTGTCCAGAACAGGTAAACTTCTACCTAAAAACACCAATCTTTGTCTCCCTTACCCTTATACAAAATCTCTATATCTGTTGCCACTCCCATTCGGGCCCCTTTTCGCCTATGCACCGAGAAGATTCCATTGTATGGTATATAGGTATTATAAGAGTTGGTTATAACGACATCTCATATAACGATAACTTAATTACATCGGGACCACACTAATACAGCCTAGGCAGTCCTTACAGATCGTCTTGAGAGGCTCTTGAAACTGTCTTAGCATGTGTAGGCCGCGACATAAAAGTAGGTATTTGCATAGGGACACCGATATACCTAGAGCCGGCCCTGATTCAGTCTATACTGCTTATAAAGAACAATCAGATAACTACCGAATCTGATAAAATTCATGGTATGAAGATTTTGGGACCTTGTTTCAACAGGGCCGGCCTAACACGATAAGCAAGGCAAGGGAGAGCCGATGTTTAAGGGGCGCCAACATATAGGGTGTCGGCAAAGAAAATGGAAATATAAAAAATTGGACCCTTTCTAAAGACAACGTAACAAAACTATAGGGTGTCTACGTAAAAGATGGGGCCTCAAATGGAGTTTTACTTTACAAATGCTTTAACACCGGCCCTGGTATCAGGATAACCCTAACCAATGACTGTTAACTTTTTAACAACTAAATTAACAAAAGGAAAAGCCCAAAAACGGAAAATTGCATGAATTATGTAATTAATTTAATTAAAAATTACTTACGAATATCAAAATAGCCACTTGATTATTTGATAGAGGAGAATTTCTAGTCTAGAATCAACTAGAAATTATTGTACTAAATTTACCACTTTTATTTGTAAATGTATTAAAAAATTGTAAACAAAATGATAAGAAAGACGACAATTATTATATATTTTTTAAATAACAACAATTTAATGTCCTTGAATAAAATTATAATTAAAAAAATTAGAAAATAACAAAAAGTGAGGTTAAGTTTCAATTAAAGTGCAAATTCTACAAGTTAGCCCGATTGGATTGAATTAATTGAACAAAAAATCGAATATAATCAATATTTTGACTAAATATTACTGAGAAATGCTTCAAATATCTACCGGAGGTAAGTATTACTTTTTTAAGGCAACTTAACCTTGATTTAACCTAAAAACTGCTTTATTGATTCAAATAACGCAAATACATAAAGAACACGTTAATCAAACAAAAATAACCACTTATTCATCATTTTTATTACAAACACAAAAGACACATACATAGATTTATCTGGCACCTGTTTTTTTTATTTAAATCCAATATCAATAAGCTTTACAATTTTTCCATTAAACCTCTTTACTAATATCAGTTGAATATCTATTGATTAGCTTTAAAGAAATTGATTAGACCATTTGTTGATGAGTCATGTGATGATACTGGTGTCTTATCTTGTAATTCAGGTTCAATAGCTTTTGCTAATTGTTTACCCAATTCCACACCCCATTGATCGAACGAATT
>JAZBHA010001111.1:9192-29896 GCA_037464855.1 Iselma pallidipennis | reverse complement strand
TCCCGGTTTTTGGATTTCATAATACCGTAATACCGGTATCAAAATTTTGCCCGGTATTACCATCTCTACTCAGAAGTTAAAGGTGACAGTGGCATGTCCCTATATTTTTGCTAATAACAGACATTTTTACGCCATTACTATAGCTAAATTACAAACCGCTCCGTTTGTTTAATGAAAGTATTGTTATTTTCTCTAAGCTTAAAAGGATAATGCATACAAAATAAGGACAAACTATGCAATGACCCGGTCATATATAATTGAATAGAAATGTTTTTAAAGTGTATTTTGTAATAGATTGAACCTATCGAACTTTTATCCTTAACATAGTTACGAAACTCGAGTCGATTATCTATGAAAATGCATTTTTTATTCATCATCAGTTTATCCAACACTTGAGAGAAAGAAGAAACCTAGAAAACCTGTCTAGGTGATGATGATGATGATGATGATAGTTAGAATTTCTCTTGACATTATCATTTGATCAGCAATAATTCATTGATTAGATTCAACATATATATCTTTTTAAATTTCATTTAATATTATATCCGGTATGTCTTGTAAGGAGGGAATTTCCTCCACCTGCAGGCAGTAATCTAAGACAACAAAAAAAGAAAAGTAAGAGTTAAAGCGCAACAAAATCGATTATATAATACCTATACAACCTGGAAAGTTCGATTTTCTTGTTTGTAATTATAACAGGAAATTTCCAGACTTCTTACTTTCTTCTGATATGAATCATTGAATTACTGATTAAATAAACGGAAATTATATCGAATCACAAGAACAACAACAACAAAAAGGGCAAGGGTGAACTCATTTGAATATCTAAAGATCAAGTTTTACATCAGTTATCCCCTGCAACTGTAATAAAAAAAAGTACTCCTAATTTATTCAGTTGGAAATAACCAAAACCAAAGGATATTGTTAAAATATAGTTTTCTTTTTTACATAAAAATTAGAAAAATATTCCAAAATTTTTATTAGTTCAGCTAAATTTCTCATATTCTTTTATATAACGATAACAATTATATTATTGCAATACTGTGACATAAAATTAACATACAACGAATTTCCATTTGTTCATAGAGAATTGTCTTGTTTTTTTCTTTAGCTAACCCTCCGGAAGTTCATTAAATAATGCATAATACAATAATAATTAGAATAAATTTCAGACTAAAGGAATTAAATTACTAAAACAAAATAATAGCAACAACAAAAAAAATAACTAATGCATATACATATTAATTGACAATTAAGGTGTTAGACGAAATTTCACTTTTAACTGCCAAAAATGTGAGAATTATTTCCGGCTGGTTTATTTCTAATGAGGGGCGCTTTTTTTTGGATTAAATTGTTAATAATAACGATATTAAATAGTCTTCGCGCTTTCGAAAAATTCAAAATTTTTGGTTTTAATATATTCAACAATACTTTCAATTAATTGTTTCAATTTCTGTTTTTTTAACCGCATGATTTTCAAATAGTTTAGGTTTATTAGTGACAATTACATACACCAAAAAAGGGAAAGTTGACAGTGTGATTTACTGATTAATCTCATGAATTTATTCAGATATATTTGGAATAATTTAGGAATTTTCCTTAATTTTGATCTAACTACCGTAACTGACAAATTAAGATACCGCAAAATTTCATGTAGACACGTGTATTTTGAAATAATTTCATCGAATTATCAATCAACAATACAAAAAATAATAATCAGGAAAAAATTATGTAAATCACAGTTGTGGAAAATTATTCTTACAGAATTGAATAATCCGATCCATAAAAGGTTTTTTTCTGAAATTTCTCAAATTTCCAAACTGATCTTGGATTTAGTCAGATCATCTTCAACGATAAATACAACTCTAATTAGGAAATTTTGTTACAATCACGCAACCTTATTGTAACAACAAGAATAACAACAAAAAGATTACGATGTCATAATCCGTCAAGTTCATGAACAATATCGAAAATATTGAGATCATTCAACTATTAGATAAACCTTCCTCCAGTTCCTCTAAAAATTTTCAAATTGATGGAAAGGTATGGAGACTAAAAAAAAAATTTGAATTTGTGTGGGGGTCTTTGATCAAGTTCTTCTATTGGTTCGGTTCTAGTACCCTCCTTGACCTGCTTGACTTTCATTTGCTAAAGCAATCGTGCTAACACTCGAACATAAACGACCTACATATGAGCTTTGAAATAAGAAGAACTTTAAGACATTATCACATTCACTCTTATTCAAGTCTGTCCATAACCAACATAGATTAGTGTAAGCAGATTTTTAATTAAAAATTTATATTTTTTAATTCGGCAAACTTATTATTACAAAATCTTGGCGCCAAATTTCCGAAAACTATTTCAATTTCCTTAAACCGAGTGTTAGTGATATATTGTGACCAAATATTTTCAGAAATGTTTTATGTAGCTATGAAATATTTCTGAAAACATCTCGTTTTTAATTATTCTATTTATATCTGATTAAGAAATAACGGATAAATGTCAAACTTTCTAATGTTTGGTGTTTATGTGTTTCGTGTTTTTTTTTTGTTTTGTTTGTCTTTATAAATATGTGACTTTAATATTGAATTAATTTGGCAATTTTTTTATGTTGCAGCAAAAATGAAGCAATACGTTTGGACATTGGCGATATTCTTCTGTATTGTAACTCTTATTGTTAGTAATGTTGAAAGTCGAACAATCACAAAACGAGAAACTGGAGACGCCCAGATTGATCCTGCAGAACAAGTATGTAATATCAATTATTGAATAAAGAAAGGTCGAACAAGTAAAAGTATTTGATAAAAACAATCAAAACATTAGAAGAAAGTTTATGTTAAACAGTTTTTAAAAGTAAAAGTGAGACGAAATTTTGGATGGTGATACAGAGATGTCATTCAGTTTTATTTGGAATATGGGGGTTCGTTTTTTTAGGAACTGTCTAATTCAAATTAAAGTTTTGCAGCGATTTTATTTGTTAAAATGTTAGAAAACTGTAGTTCATTAGCAATTTAATTTGAAATATTTCGCAATGTGAATTTAATTAAAACTAGATTTAATCAGTTTAGTAATTATTCGACTAAACTAACATAGATTGGAAGAAAGTGAGATTACGTAACAACCGATAAGTGATAATTGAACTTGCAGTCTAGTTGTCTTTAGCTGAAGAACATTTCAAATCTTCACGGTTCCTTCTGCTAAAACAATAATAAATTAGAAAAACAATTATAATAAAAAACAATTTCTCTCATATTGACTTTCTAAAATTCATACAGCTTTCTTTGGTGTTTATTTATTTATATCTAGATGTTTCATCTTAAAGAAATCGAGAAATTCAAAGTATGTTTTAGAAGAATCATTGCTAAAAATAAATCGCGTTGAAAGTTCCTTACAATATTGATTACCGGTAATTTTCAACAATTTCAGGAAATTGATAGTGGCGATTCACCTCGAGATAAAAGGAAAGTCGATGTAGCTGTAGGTGTAAAAAATGCTCTCCTTGGGTTTGTATTTAATGTAAGTACCTACAATAATATGAAGATAAAATTTTAATAAGTTTTTGTTTGCACTGTTCTCATCATTATTGCACAAATCATTCATAAAATCAATTCTGCAATTATTTATATATACAGAAATTGAATGCATTCATCGATCAGAAGACTGCCTGGGTTGATAGTCTAGATCAGACAAATATAGCCAAAAATAAAGCACATGGAATTTATCCACCATCAGATCCTGTTGCATCTTTATCAGGAATTATATCAGGAGCTGTTGGGCAGACATTACAAGCTGCCGCTCCCCTCATCTCTGTTGTTACCAGTAAATTAACTAGTGGATCGTCGAGTGGTGGCAATACTGGATTCAATTTCGGTGCATTATTATCAAAAGGAGTAGGTGCACCAGTGGCTTTACCAGCTTTACCAGCTGGCGGTCATGCTGGAATTGGTGCCTCATTTACTGCAGGCTATTAATTCATACAATAATAATAGAAAAATCTCCATGTACTCTTTGTAACTAAAAGGGTGGAAATGAACTATCAAAAGTGTCCAAATGGTGTTGCATGATTCACAACAAGAATTCATTGATAAAAATCAACAAGAACCATAACGAACTTATTAGATTAGAATATGATCGTTCCATTACTCAGTTCTAGTCGTTTTGTTTGTTGTTTAATAATTTAAATTCCCTGAAAATATTCCTCGTTTTTTTGGGTATTTTTGTTATTTAGCTCAATTCAACTTTCACTTAATTGGAACCCGTTATGGTTGTTGTTGACTGGTCTTGTTTCATGTACACACATATATGTGTGAAATATTCTGAAATTTCGTAATAGACTATAACTATTCCATCATCATTAATCTTCTACCACTTCTAAACTATATATTATTTTCTAATTTATTCAAATCTTCTTCATTAAATAATAATAACAATAATAATAAAAACCATCAAAAATTCATTCACAATTTTATCGTATAACAATTTGAAATTTTTTTGTAAATAATTGTGAATAAAATGTTGACATAGTTGTAGATTATTGTATATAAATAAATAAGAAAATTGTTCAATAAACATTTTAAATCGATCTGACTTTAATTTTAAAATAAATCAATCAATTATCGAATAATAAAGTTTTCAAATTGTTATATCCTGTTTCATCAAAAATAATTAAAAATTAAAAAACCTAAATCGTTTACAATCAAATTATAATTATTGTAAAACATTTTAGACAAAACCAATATCGACCGGTTTTGCTTGGGAAACAACAACAACCACAACAACCCCCAAAGGCCCTACAACAACTGAAGATATTGTTATTTTCGAGAAAGACCAACGTGTATCACTAGAATTACCTGATCAACTTTTCGGTTCATCATTTACATTAGTTACAAATTTATCAACAACAGTTGGAGATCTTATGATTGTAAGTTGAAAAAAAAATTAATTGTAACTGGAAATTTTCATATTTATTCAATTCGTTTTTACAGAATTCTGCATTGAGATTACAAAGATTATTAGAATCGATGCGACCTTTCTTGAGAACGGTTTTTGGAGCGAAAGGTTTTGTCATTGAAGCTACAACCGATAAACCGATATTTTCAGCATCGGAAAATTCAATTTAACATTACAATTATTATAAAGGAATTCATTATTATTGTGATAAATAGGTTGTTAGTATTGGAGCCATTTTATGTTTTGGAAATTTTATTGACTGTAAATCGTTTAACAATTGCCATTCAATAACTCGTTACTGCAATAAATGATAAATATGACTGTCGTTTCATTTTAAACGAAAAAAATATAGATTTATTTGAATTTTTATTTAGAAAATGAAATGAATACATCTTTACTAGTAATTTTATGTTGTTAATACTTGTTATTAGTTTATAGTACAATATTTCATTTATATTAAGTTCATGCATATCAATATTATAGAAGTTAATATAGTTCCACTGTAGAAGTTGTTGTAATTGCATATCATAGACTGAATTTTCCGTAAAAAGAATGAAAAGTGAAAGTGAGATTTTTGAAAATAATATGGGAATTCCATAAAAGATGTGACTCATGTGAATTTTTTTGATTTCTTTGGAATCACCATTTTTTGTGGAATTTTTTTTTGTAATTAATGTTTTTGTTTTTAGTAAGTTTTGATAATAATCATCATAGTGTAATCAGTAAGTTCTTAAAGTAAATGTCTAGATTTTATATTTTAAAAATAATGTGGTTGAAAATGCCAAGGATGTATTATTTGACAAAAAAATGATTAGTCAATATTTTGATATAAACAAGTTATTATTTTAGAATATGATGCAGGCGATATCTGCAAGGAAATCTTCTATATTGTTTTGTAAAAAAATTAATAGTTTTGTAATAAAGGGAAAAATATCTCATATTCTACATCCTATCTTCTACCTCTACAATTCTCCCTATTTTTTGCATATTTGCTATAATTTATTCATCACCCTTTCAAACAGCAACTGTAAACTCTGATAGATGCACTAGTAGACCATCGATCCCGTACATGTATTCTGGAATGCTTCCGTTTAATTTTGCCTGATGCTTTTTTTATTTCAAAAATAAAGAACTGTACTTTGGAATTTTTCAATATTCTCCATATTCACGTTGCATTTGTAAGGTCAAATCTTACTTTTTGTTATTTCGTGACATTAAACAACATGATGTTCCATTTTATGATTATTTTGCAAGATATGAGCATTTTTATTGTGCAATAAACATAATTTTACCGATTTCAGTTTAGTCTTTGTTAGTAAATTCCCAGAATTTTAGGAAATTTTCAAAAAAATTTCTACACACAAGGAATACAAAATTGCATTTTAATCTGTATGTAAAATATACGTAACAATAATAATAATAATAATAATAATGATAATAAACCAGAATGTTGGAGCCAATATTAAGTACCTATACGTTCTCTTAACGGACGATGAAAGTAATCAAAAATACAATCAGGATAATGGTGAATGAAGGTCGCTAATAATAATTAACTGGAAATCAACTCTTATAAGAAATGTTGTAATTGATTCATAAAATAATTTTGAAGCTATTCTCTATTCGAAGAAAAGAAAATCGAAAGAAAGAAAGAAAGAAAGACAATTTCATTGCGAAATTATACAATAAATTGAATAATCACACATAATTATCCTATCAATAACAATTGTGTTATGCATTTCCTAATATTAAATGCATTCATCACTTTCCCTGTTGAAAAATAATAAATTACACGCTTTGTAGGTCTATATCGACAAAGTTTAAAAAGACTTAAAATATCTATTAACGTCTCTAATTATGTTATGTCATAGTTAAGATATACAAATATATTAAATATGACACACTTTTTTCCTTTGATAGATGACCAATAAAATTTTATAAGAAATAAGCGAGAAAAATTAGTGTAATATAGGTATTATTTCAACAAATTATACGCAGATCACGCTATGGCCTCAATTTACACTTCCAGAATTACAACAAATTGAGGAGATTTATATCAAAATGGATTTCTTAATGATGATAATTATCAAAGAATTAGGAAATATTAGTACTTAAAATTTCCTAAAGATATTTTGATAAGTCTTTTTTTTTATAAAATTTTATAAAATAGTAGAAGGAAAGTCTAATCTATTCCTCCACCACTACTACAACACTTATCATATCGCCGACAAACTTCCCGACTATTTGATGTTCGTATAATGTTTTTCTTCTTCTTATATTATTAGATTCTAACCGACTTGTGTAAGAACATGAACAAATCGGCCTTGACTTATTTGACAAATACAGCTTTTTTTCACTCAAAAACAAGTTCGACTCAGTTTCAGCGTGTTGTTTCAGTACCATACTGTTAGTTGGTTTAGTGTGATGTATCTAGTATTTTAATTAACAGATACACATCAAGTGATAAATATTTTATTAGTAAGTTATTTCTCTTTTTTAATTACAATAATGACCTAGATTTTTGAAAATTACCAAATCAGTAAATATTTCGAATTGATTAATTAACGAAAAATTATTCCTAATCGATTATTTCTAAACAGTAGTATTTTTTGATTTGAAAACAGGCCATACAGATATTTTAGTTGTGTTTCCGGACAAATAACTTGGTTTCTTTTTTTTAAGAAGAAAAACAGTAATGTTAAGAAAATATTTGATTTACATAAGAAACATTTGTTACATAAAACTGTGAAAATATGTTGCTATATTTTTAAAATATGTATTCCTTAGTTATTAAACTGACTAGAAAATTATTCTTTATTAAATTTAATTATTGTAATTATTGAAAATATTGCAATATTGTAATTATTTTCAAGGTTACTAATATTTTTTCTTTTATTCATTTATTGCACTATTACTATCTTTAATGTATGTTTATTACGAACGTTCCCTTTCAAGATTCTTTACATAACAAAGAAAATAACTAATATGTAGTTCAATTACTCAAGCATGCCAGTCTACGATATAATAATGTATGTATAGTTGTAGATAAAAGTTATAACAATACAAAATAAAATAATACCGGTAATAGGTATGACATAGCAAATTAGGTACTGATTCTAACTACTTTTTCCTTTTAATACAATAGGTGTGGTATAATTACATTATCATAAAAGGATAATTAACAGATATTTTCCTATCTAAGAGACTGTTATCGACAAGTTTTTTTAATCAAAAGTGTAGCTAATGTGGGAGCTGAGCATCTTCATCAATTATGGAAAAACAATAATAGAAAGTTGACAATTTTCTATAATTTTTGTAGAAATTATAAATTTATTACATATTTATTGAGTTGCAATTTACTAGTCGGCATTGACATTTCGGTTGAATAAGAATAAAAGAGCAAAATTTGCCTTCAATCAGTTGCAAAATTTTATAGGTATTCTTTTGGCAATTAAATCACCCTATTATCTATTAACACGTAAAATTTACAGACAACGAATACACAATGAATTGGTTCAAATTTCCAATCGTTTCCGTCTGGTTATAGTAGGACATAAAACTTTCTCATGAAATTATAGTCAAAGAAAATTTTTCAATATCGGAAAAGATCATAATTTCTCAATCAAATCGAAAATCTAAATTTCATATTATTATTATCGATTTTCAGTTAGAAATCCAAGCAAAACTAGGCCATAAACAGGTGGAGATTTCAATTAAAATCCAATCAATTAATCAAATATTTTTCGATAAATTATTATTGAATGAATTAATGAGAGTATTTTTTTCAAATTTTTTGATAGTCTACCAATCAAATATTATTAATAACTAAATATTGATTGGATTGAATAAAGAAAGTATAGTTTCTGACGTGTAGTTTCAATATTTGTTATGGCTACTTTCGATAACAGTCTGGTGTATTCTTTCGATAGTTAGTCGAACGTTGCTAAAGAAAGTGGTTGGTGTTTTGTACAAACAGTGGACATTTCTTTAAATCAAGTAAACTTATAAGGAAATATGGTGACAAGATAACAAAAAAAAAATAATTGTAAGTGAAATTATTTTATAATAATCATAAATTGAATATTTTGTAAAATTTTCCTAAAATCTTCATCATAGATGTGATAGCAGGAAGTTCTCCGCTCTTATCATTATTATTATTATTTTGAATGTATGACAAATATAAATGGAAACTTGTCGTTTTCAGGTAAACGATGAAAACTAGTCAAGTTTTATATAATATTTTATATTATAAAAAGAAATAAATACTTGACTAAATATGAAAGTAGTTTTAAAGTCAATTTAAAATATACTCCTACTACTTATTTGTCATTGCTTTTGAATGGCACGTACACGTTTCGTTAGATCTATATCAGGAAGAACCATTCATTGATTTTTGTAATGGTTGATTTCATTTGTCAACAACTATATCCACGAAACAGTTTTAAGAGGAAAACTAATGAAAGATTGGACGAATTAAGTAATATTTCTACATGCAAAACTGATAAATTATACCTACCTGTGTTTGTTGAGTAACATGAATATTTCGTAAAATTAATAAAAATTGTTCCACTTTTCTTCTCTGACATATCCGAAATTCGATTATATATATATACAGACGTTACGACTTAATTACCTAATATTTTCGTGTAATTTTTTAATGCTTGAAAAACTACATTTACATATTACACCATCTATTCAATTAAATTATTTACTTATAACATAGATGCATATTGTTCTAAATGAATAATTAGATCTGCATTATACCTTGTGCTACTGTAATTAGTTCTATTTACAAAAGGGATTCCCATAATTATAAAAAGAGCCAATGTTTCTTCTTTAATAACTTAGCAATTTTCTTTGATTTATTACACCAACACTTTCTCCTATATTAAATTGTTTCGGATGGCCGATTCCGATTAAAATTGTCACAGATATATACATATTCGGCTTTTTTTCTCGAAAAAAAAACGGAAAAAGAACAGGAATATATATTATTATTATGTAATAAATATAAGATTAAAATTGAATCGAGACTATAACAAATAGTGAAAGTTTTTACATTCATATGTTTACAATATTTGTTGAAATTTATTTGTAATATTGTATTTAGATAAATAAGAATTTTCTTTTACTTTCAGGCTATGCGGAATCGATTGTTTGCGAGAAGTTTATTGTTATTTTTAATAGCAACATGTTTTTCTTTAGCATCCCAGCAAGTAAGTTTTCTCTTTCTTCTACATAATAATTCAATAAAACAATAACTGATAACTGCAACATTTTCTCAGACAGATAATAATGAGAATTATCAATCACTGAGTCGTGTTAAACGAGCAGTTGGTAAACCAGGATTCATAAAAACATTATTTTCAGTGATTTATGACGTAAGTTTAAAACTCCTAATAACTATCCCGGCGCATCCACCAGTTTTGCTCTATTTATATAATAATAATTATTATTTGTAGCAATGGGTTGATACCAAAAATACAATTAATAAGGTTAATCAAATGATTAACGATAATTTTCTTCCAGAAAATGCACCAGTAAGTTGACTATATTTCAATAAATTCCTTAATGATGTTTTGATGTTTTGTTTTTAAGGTTGTTGAAACTACAACAAGTAGTGATCCTAATGTAACCACAACAATGGCGCCATATAAAATTAAACGAAGCGAATTTAATCGGATTGTACGTAGAAATCTACGAGGTCTAGTCCGATTGTTCAATATTGAATTACAGGATGCTCGAAAGGTTAATTTTTTTTTTGATATTCTTCTAATTAATAATATTAATAATAATTGGTTTTTATGTAAATTTTTAGCAATCTGTACGGAATAATGCAGAGTTTAGAAAGAACATATCTTTGGAAGTTTCGAAATTTTTATGAATTTAATAAACTATTATTATTAATCAATGTTTGCCACAATATCTGTGATAAGTTTTTATGAAATTTTATAAATTTGCTCAATATTTAAATTACTAAATTAAATTAAGTGCCTTGATTGTAAAAGATGAACGTTCAAATTCGCAATTATTTATTTTATATAATGTATAGAGCAGTAAATAATGTTTACTTGAAATCATTTCACTTTACCGGCACGTCATCAATCAGCGAACCATATTTAATCAAGTCTGCACTTACCTACTAATGTATGTATTAAACAAAGACATTGTATGCTTACACTATGTCTATGTGATATCCTTTTTTTAATTGATTGATTAGAGCAAACATAGACAAACGTGGTGTTGTCTGCCTAGTGTTGAACGGTGATAGTGCTTTTCAAAATACAGTATAACCCGGTTATAACGTACTTGAGGAGACCGTCCTATTTGGTACGTTATATCCGAGTGTACGTGATAAAAATGTCCATTGTAACGTATGGGAGTTTGCAGGGACCTCCAGTTGAGTACTTTATAACCGAGTGTACGTTATAAACCATGTACGTTATAACGGGGTTTTACTGTATTTTATAACTTGACAATTTTTGAGCAAAAAGTATGCCAAATATTTTTATAATAAGCAGTTTGTTTTGGTTTGCTGGTATTCACATATTTTAAAATGTTCATTTTCCGAAAATGTTTTCATTCTTACAATTAGTTCATATACTTCTGCTTGATGACGCGAATTGGTAAAGTGGAAAGGTATTTTACTATTAATTAATTTATCTATTTTACCTAATGATGCTAGTTAAATTATATTGAAGATTAATTGTCTCTGGTTCAATAAAATTATCTAGTCTTAATTGGTCTCTCTATTAACTATCAACCAATTTAAGAAATTATTTGTAGGTGGCAGTATTCAACCAAAGTTTACTATAGCTGTATCCGGGATGGTTTAAGGTCCGGCGCATATTGAGGCACAGTTCAGTACAGTGCGGTGTAGGGCAGTTCAGCGCAATTCAGGCGACAGCACAGTATTTGATTATTAAGGTAATGGAACCAAAAATCAGAAAAAGAGAGGTAACGTCACTGCATCTATGGCTAGAGAAAGAAAAGAGAAGGCAGGCCAGGTAGAAACTATGTCTCAAAAACTGCGCCGTGCAGTAGGTACTGAACTGAACTGCATTGCGTGGAAATTTGCGCTGGTCCATTAACTTACATGTGTCTCAATATACGCTGGGCCTTACTCCGTTGACACTATTTGCTCCTGTATGTTTTGCTCCTCAGGGTGCGGATACACGAATATATTCGCACAGTATAGGCTCTCCGCGTATATACAACCTGATGGGGCGGATATATGAATAGCAGTGGCGGCTCGTCAGAGGAGGCAAGGGAGGCTTAGCCTCCTCAAACATAAAACAGATGAAAGACTGAGGAAAGCATTCCATTAAAAATCTTAAAATCCCATTCAAATTTCGTTTATAGTGTGTATTTTCATGCATTTTTCATTTATTATATCGTAAACATAATAATCTATTGAAAATACATCCATACTTATTATATTCGTAATAAAGCAGCCGGGAAATAAAGTTATAGATACATTACAACAGACTGCAACGACTTGGAGGCTAGATAGAGGCTAGCCTCACGATTCTTGCTATCTCTGTAATGAGTGCGACGGAGACGATACATAAATATAGGAGTGGGAGTGCGATGAAATATGATGAAATTGTGACGTCACGGAGGCTGTCTCCGTTCAAGCCTCTTGCATATTGGTTTATATCTGACAAATAAACTACCCGAGGTGGAAACCTCCGATTTTGATAATTTTTGGTATATAGGTAGAGCATCTTATTCTAAGGGACACATACTTTTCCGTTCTTGCCTGTTCTCGAGTTTAAGGGAGAAAATAGGGGTTGAAGTTCACCCTGCAAAATCGTTTTTTTCCAAATATCTCCGAAATTGCTTAATATTTTTCAGTGATTCAAAAACTCAAAGATAGAGGCTTTCAATGGCTATTACAGGATATGAATCAAATTTCCACCCTTTGTCTAGGGGTGAAACTATAAGTGATTATATAAGATTTTTCTTGGTTTTTTACCCTTTTCTACCCCATTTTTGAACTTATGAAACTAAAAATTTTTTTGGAATTTTTTATATTTGCAACTATTAGGGGTTTAATGTCTTTTAAGTGTTGTAACTTTGGGGTTGAATTCTGGCTAAACGCCTTCTTATCACAATTTCGTTTTTCGTTTATTTTAAACGGCATTGAAGACGCTCTAAAATAGTGTATCATTTGCTGCCCTTGACGTCATCCCTTATAAAATAAGGGGGTGTCAATTTATGAAAACTCTCATTTATTATTTTTATTAATCATGACTTTATGTTATGGCGACTACCCTTAATTACATGCTAAAAATATCAAAAGGGTGTAAATAAGAAGGCATTTTTTAAGGTACGTATCTATAGCAGAATTTCTTTTTTCAAACTGGCAGCCTCCCCTAACAGAAACACCACGAGCCGCCACTGATGAATAGTATACGTATCTGCACCCTCAGGTTGTATAGGTATGTTGTAGCCTTTTACTAAAACACTCCATTTCATGACAGACCGCCATTCAGTGTAGGCCCATGAAAAAATAAAGCTGTTTATAGCTATTCGGCTAAGTTTCAAATGGGTGTTAGGGGTTTTTGGATGTAATTACGTTCCTCTCTGTAAAACCTACTCGACTAGAAGCATCTTGTCAATGTGGGCGTTGAATCTAGCGAGGGTAGGAGTTACACATTATGCCGGCACTTCATGAAATGACGAATTTCACTAAAAGTCTACGACACATACACAGAGAGACTTCTCTCGCGGTAAATGAAAAAAAATATTCCTTCTCATTCTAAAAATAAAGACCTAACTAATCTTTGTTTTTTTTTTTTTAATACAAGAAGCAGTGACAGATTAAATCTTTGGAGGTTGTCAAGCGCAACCGCATTCTGTGGCCTTTTTGTAGAAAAATTTAAACGATTTTTTCTTTAATGGTTTGAAACTACATGTTTCATTTTTGTTTTTTGAGCTCCTATGATCCTGCGGCCCGGAGCGCGCGCCTCCTGCGCCTGTGCGGTGATCCGCCACTGACAAAAAGGGGAAAGTTAAGAGAGAAAAATTTCTACATGAGGCTGCACCTTTAGATTTTGAAGCAGTAATATATTACAGAAATTTACAATATTGATTATCAAATTTGACACAGGTGTAATAACGATGGATTTTATTTGAATGACAGTGAAGTAATGAAAATCAAAAACAACGCATAGATCCAGTTTGTTGTGTTATAGGTCTGTTCCATCAAGAATCCAAAACTATCAGAAAAGTCCGAAACTATCAGACCTTTACGCAAATGGGTTAAAATCTCTAAAACTAGACTTTCCGCGCATGCCTGGGACTGTTTCGGACTTTTCTGATAGTTTTGGATTCTAGTTGGAACACACCTAATATCTCTTTGGGGGAGTGCTCCAAAAAGCAGCAACGCTTCGTAACTTTAGCATTAAACTAATTGGCGCCATCTAAGGACAATACATGGAACCATTTGTGATAGTAGCGTCCTCTAAATCAGGCATAAAGTATCAAGAGACAGAGTGATCTATAACAATGACCTTAATCTGGAAGAGTTAAACTGCGCGCCTACAAGTTTGCCAAGTTTGGCAAGTTTGTAGCAAATTCCCCTAGAAGATGATAGTTAAACTTTCAGGTCTACCAACCTAAATATTGATATTATAACCTCAATTTTTGTAAAAGATTTTCAAAATAAATAATGGACAATGATCCAAAATCAAGGTATAATAATTGTGTAATTAATCAAAAAAGAAAAAGATTATTATATAAGATAATGTTGTTTTCTTTTTCTAGGGGATTGAAACATATTAAAAACAAGAAAAAATATAATAAACTGAAATCAACAGCACATAAACAAATACCTGCTAAATTAAAAAGTACAACAGTCTTAGAATCGAATTGGAATCGTTATGAATCCGATGATGATACAACAGATGATAATGATTCGAGAAAATTAGATAGCCGTACAGATTTTTCTATATTAGCCAATATACCAATTGGACGTGGTAGTCATTTTCAATTTAAAAGTAATACAGAATCATTGATTCATCATGATGATAAGAACAAAACAAATGATTTATTCAAATTAGATTTAAATTTATTGAATCAGAGTATTTCCACAATTCCATTCAATATTCGTAGTAACATTGATGATGGTTATTTTACGGTATGTATAAGTCGACAAATATAATGTGGCCTCTGATGGACAGATGCGTATTGGTAAAATCACCCATATAATGGAGACAGTCATAGACTGAAGCATTAGCCACTTGCGTTATCCTTGCTTTTTCTTCGGGAGAAGGGGAAATCCTTTATGAGCACCTGGTAATGTGGCACTCTCCCAGTGCCTTCAAGGCACTAAAACTCCTCCTCATGTCCTCTCCCTGTCCCGGAACCGCGTTAGTATCACTTCTGGAGCGTTATCTGTGCTTGGTTTGTGCCCATCTGACCGGCCACATTATATTTGCCGTCTGATAGTTGTTTATTTTTTGCAATGACAACATTTTAAAATTATTATTATTGCAGAAAAATCAACAGGAATCAATGATTAAAACATCAATAAATAATAAAGAGATTTATCAAAATTATTTAACTAAAAATAATATAAAAACAAATCGGTCAGTTTTTGATTTCATGGATGATAACGAATGTGGTGATAATGATAGTGAGAATGATGATGATGATGAAAATACGGACAGTAATGGGCATGATGAAATTGATTCACAAGATGAAGATAATGAGTCAGCAAATTTACAACAAATCCCTAATGATAAAACCACAATTAGTGATAATAATAATAAAGAAATTGAAACAGAAAAATCGAACAAAATTGAAATTAAAAATAATGAAAATGATGAGAATTTGGAACAATGGTTAGATGATATTTTAGATGATTAACCAATTATTGTTGTAATTTTTTTTTTCAATAATAAATCTTTTTTATATTTTGATATAATTACATCATCTTATTTCTCAACATTATTGTGATGGGATCATAACAAAAACATACGAAATTTGCCATAGAAGGACTTCTCAAAATTAGATGCCCAGAAGGTATCTCTGCGATCTTACCTTTTCGTCATTATATACGCCAAAGGGCTACCGTGGACAGAATTAGGGTCCTTTTCCGTTCATTATTTCAAGAGTGTTTACATAATTTAATCTATTTTATATTCACGCAACTGGACTGGTCAAATGGCATGACTAAGCAAAAATTCTTATCAGTAAAACATGGTAAACCTTGAAATTTTACGCAATTCAAAAAAACACTTAAAATCAGAGGCGGATTTACTAATTAATGAAGTGACCCCTACGAAATTCACAGTCCATCGTTTTTTAATATACGTCCCTGAAGGGACGTAAGCTTCGGGGAGTCCCTCGAAGAACACAATATTCGGGTCCTCAAACCCCTGAGCCTGCCACTACTTAAATATTAATCGAATTAATTGATTAAAATAGTGCAATTTCGGGAATTTCAAGACAAACAAGTGTTGCACAATTCTTAGAAATTTACACACTTTTTTCCAACACATTACCAATACTCCCCGGGTTAAAAAGGTCGCTCAGTGACAAAACATTTGATATAAGCTCAATAACTTAATGTTATTAAAAAAATTAATTATTTTATTTAATAAACGATATAGTTTTGCGCAACTGAATCCCCTCTCTGCTTTTACATTACATGAATTTTTTTCTTTGCTTACAAAAACCTATAAATTCTGTAAAATCGAAATTAGAAGACTATCGTCGCGATTGATTCCTTCCGTCTCAATTTGAAGATCTAATAACAATAATAATAATAATAATAATAGTAACAATAACGATAATAAATGGCGGAAAACGTTTTCCAAACTCGTTCATTAGGTACGGCCGTTGAAGGTGTCCGCGATCAATATGCTGATGGTAAAGCAGCAAAAGTATGGGAAATCTTCATTGGTGATAAAAATTCCCGTACGCAAAATTATAAGAATTTTCTAGTTGGTCTATTGAAACGTAAACGTTGCCGAAGAATCTTAGATGTAGCATGCGGTACAGGGTATGTTTCTTTTTTGCAAAAAAATACCACAAAAATGTTTAATTAATAATAATTTTTCTAATACAACAAAAAGAGTCGACTCAATTATGCTACTTGAAGAAGGCTTCGAAGTCGTTTCGGTTGATGCGTCCGATAAAATGTTGAAATATGCATTGAAAACTCGCTGGAATCGGCGCAAAGAACAGGCATTTGATAATTGGAGTAAGTTGAAAACTTTCCCTCTCAAAACAACAACAAAAAAATGTCTACAAAAAATCAATTTTAGTAATTGAAGAAGCAAACTGGCTAACCCTTTACGATGATATTGAGAATTTCGTTGGTGATGGTTTCGATGCTGTTATCTGTTTAGGAAATTCTTTTGCCCATATGTTAGATTCCTATGGTGATCAAAGAGAACAAAAGTTAGTAAATATTTATCATATGTATTTAATGCAATTTTTATCACAATGTCATTGAAAAGGTTATCACTATCTGTTTTAATGTTTTATTGTTTTCTCATTTAACATAGACAAGCAATAAGAAATTTTGAGAAATGTGTCAAACCTGGTGGTTTACTATTGATTGACCATAGGAACTACGATGATATCATTAATAGCGGCAGTACTCCATCAAAATGCATTTATTACAATGTAAATTTATAAATATTAATATAGGTTTTTACCAGAAATCATGTTAAAACTAACAAATTTTAGAGTAAACATATGACCGATATAAAAACATCAGTATTATATGTTTCCGGACGGCCAGCTTTAGTAAGTTTAGATTATATGATCGATATGTCTTTAGCGCTTGAAAAATCAGATGAAATTAATCCAGATTGTATCAGGTATGCAAATTTTCAGAGAAATATCTTCCACAAAAATTCAAATTTTTTGTAAATTTCAGCGAATTTCGTCTTTCATATTATCCACATAGATTAGAAGTTTTCAAGAGGATGTTATTGCAAGCTTTCGGTGAAAATTCTACTTATAAAATTTACGGGGATTTTAAGAGTTTAGAAGAAATTGAAAATCCAGCTTTCTATATACATGTTGTGGAAAAATCAGACACATATTTATAAATATTTATAATTTATTATTACTATTTTTTTTTTTTTTATAAAAATTGTTACAATGTAATCTAATAAAATATTATCAGAAAATAAATTTCAGAAAAATCATTTACAAGAATTTTACTTCACAGGAAAATTTCCATTTTTAAAGAACCTACGAGTTTTTCAGGAAGACACACGCTGAAAACTTGTAGAAATTTCCCAAATATTTTCCAAAAAATTCAAGTAGTAATTGTTTTCATAGATGAGGTTTTGTCTTAATTACCGACTAGGCAACTTTTCCTACATAGCTAATCTTTAGTCGTCTATATTAAATGTTTAAATGTTAGATTTAACGATTCTTATTCTCAAATTACCACAATACCGCCTTCTAACGACTTAGTTTTCGTTCAAAAATTCTCGAAACTAGGGTAGATAATAGGTGCCGATATTACTGTGGGTTGTTTCTATTATTTTTCCACATCCTATTCAAGATCTGTATAGAAAGATCCGTCTTTGAAGTTGGTGGAGATTCCTGTTTAGATTTGTAACGCGTTTCGTGTTTCCATCCGTCCTTATTACGAACAAGAACTAGAACAAGACAAGGAAAAAGAAGGAGAAAGCGTATACAATTTCATTTGTTTTTATAAAATATATAAATGAAATCGCTGCATATTATACGAAGATCAGGACCAGTGCGGGAGTCAGAAATAAGCAGTAGAAGCAAGAACAACAACAACAGCAGCAGCAGCAGCAGCAGCAAAATTTAGTGGGAGAGATAAGTCTCGGCCAGATTCTACCTTTACGCTAAGCAACTGGCGGCAGTGTCCGCTCAGCGGTCCCAAAGTTAACATCTGAGTAGTTTGAAGCGAAAATTTGTCGTGATCTCATATTAGAAATTTTTTGACAGAAAAGAGAAACAACCAAAAATTATTATAAATTGAATTTAAAAAAAAAATGATTCAGTACCACACAGAAATCTCAGAACGGCTCGGTTTAAATTCTTATACAACTGATTCGAACAATAATAGCGATTCAGATAAATCAATAATAAGGGGTGATAAATATTCGTTAAGACCACGATCAACACGACGACGGGGTAGTGGCGTTAATAATACAAATAGTGGTGGTGATGATAGTGAAGAAATAACAACAACAACATTAACAACAACAAAATCTCGTCAACCAAAACCGAAACAGAAACCGGCACCATTGAGTAAATATCGACGTAAAACAGCCAATGCCCGTGAACGTAGTCGGATGCGTGAAATCAATCAAGCATTCGAAGCATTACGTAAAGCTGTCCCACAAATGTCCATTACACATCCAAGTAATGAAAAACTAACGAAAATCACAACATTACGTTTAGCAATGAAATATATTTCTGCATTAAGTGCTGTGTTAAATAGTAATGAACCATCATCGCAGGATTTATTATCAGATTGTAGTGAATTGGATTGTTGTTTTCTATTAGAATCGGATGGTGAATCGTTGCCCATACAAAGTGATATCTCTGATCATTCGGTAACACCAGCTGATTTTTCAGTTGATTTCCCAGATGATTCATTAACATCATCTGTTGATTTTGCACCCCTATCACCGGACTTGACTGAACATTTGAATAGTTTTGATCCATTCTTGGCTGGATTTAGCTAATATTTAGTGATAAATTTTACAAAAAAAAAAAAAAACAAGTATCCGTCCAAATTTTCAATGTTTTTTTTTTGAGTTTTCGAAAAAAAAGTCTGTTATGTTTTATTTATTTTATAGTTATTTTCGTTGTTATTATTAGAGGAGACAATGATGTTTCAATGTGACTCTTCAAGAAACTTGTATACCTATATATATATATATAGGTATATAGAGTTATTTTATATAAATATATTGATATTATACGACTGCAGTTGCAATATTGCAGCATGACATTTACTTAAAGCCAGTCATGCTCATATTTATTTATAAGTAGAAGTCGCTTTTATGTAATATATCGAAATCTTTAACAGATAAATATATATATTATATTATTATTCTTATATACAAGTTGTCGTTTTATTTATTTATTATATTAGTAAAACGATTTATTTGCGAATATTTATAATATGGGATGGAAATTATGCAAAAAGACGAAAAAAAAACGTACAGGTAAGTGACACATCTAGATATCTTTAAAAACGAAGAATACTCAGACAGTTGACATACTTAAGCCGGTAATTAATTCCCTCTTAAATCGCTTTAAATTGATAATATAGAAATGAAATTATATGACAGTATCAAATGTTACAAGTCTTCACGATACTAAACCTGTCCTGAAATTTGAATCAAATCCAAAACACGTCCAAAGAACAATTCTATATTTTCTTTCTTTCACTGTTACTACTAGTATTATTGCTATTATTATTTGTCAAAACTGTCAGATTAAGATGTTAATTTAAACCTTGTTACTGACATGGATAATAATTCTGTAACCTTATTGCAAATTAAAGTAAGCTTTACAATCATTGGAGCGTTACACTATATATTTACTTAAGTAATCTTCAGCCCACCCTGTTGTGTTGTTAAGTGATCCTGTTCTGTTCCGCTATAACTTGTAAATAATCAGTATAGATTGAGAGTTTTCAACGATTTCAATTGGTGATCAAGATAGGAACCTTGTTTTCTTCATAGACTTCAATTGGTGATCAAGATACAAACTTTCATCTCTTATTTTCTTGTTG
>JAZBHA010001110.1:18264-29916 GCA_037464855.1 Iselma pallidipennis | reverse complement strand
GACAAAAAAAACACTAAAAACCAAAATTAAAAGAAAATATGTAGTGAGTCTGTAGAATAACAATATTTTATATTGGCTTTAAATTATTTCTAAGATCATCCTTTGATATACTGACAAGATAAAAGCAAAGCCGCCACATATGTAACATTAGACTTTCTACGACCATAAAACACTGTCTGTTTACAGATTGTGAGCATGTTTCAAGTGAATTCTTCTACATGTATATCTTTTTTCTTTTGTCTATTTATTACTGTAGTTATAATTTTAACTTTATAGCAATTTCTTTTTTTTATTATTATTATTTTTTTTTTGTTGTAGAATATTCACCGCTATCACCACCTCCTTCATACATCTCTACGGTTCCATAAATACAATTAAAATTACAATCACACTATGTAAAATAATTATGTTTCGCAGGAAATAATTACGTTTCCTGCCAAGTATATATTAATTAACGTCTACACCAGCTGGAAGGTTTATCAGCAGGAGGTGTGAGGGTTGGGAATCAGTTGGGATTCCCGTCGGCGACAGCTGGACACTTTCCTAGGCTGACATGTATTAGATTTTGGACGTATAGAAGGGACGGTTGTACGATTTTCTAGAAAATACGGCGACAATAACAACGACAATACATCTGATACTAACAATAAAACAAAAGTTAAAAAACAATCAAGAAAAAACCGTTAAAAATAGAAAGAAATCGTGTGACAATGAGACGAGATAGACAGGGCGTGTTAACTGTGTTAAATTTGATTAAGTGTGAGATTTAGAACACTTGTTCGAATCTTTTCTTACTCTAAGAAGAAACAAGGAAAGAAAGAATCAAAGGGAAAGTTCCGGAAACTGAGACACCCCCACTTTTTCTGTTCACCAAATCTTAGAAACCTGTTGCTGGTTTTGCCACCAAAGAAAGGGGACGTCAAGAATTTGCAGGAATTTTATCGTGCAAAGAAGCTTCTCAATTTATTCTTCACAACTTTATTTACTTATTGTTAGTTGTTTAGGGCAGGTGAAAAACAATTGATAGTATCTCGTTGAATTATTGTAAAGGATTTTAATAAAATCTACAAGGGTTAGTGTTAAAGGGTTCAGTTTCATCGGATAAAGTGAATATTCATCACTTGAGAATATCCGGGCATTTCAGTACGAGTTACTAAATACGAGTATTTTCACTCATTCAACTGTACAGGACTGAATTAATGAATTAAATTGGTTGATTAATTAATTAGGAACTAGCAGCTCATCTGGACTGGGAATGTATAGTTGTTATACGTCGTTGTTCGATGGACCCTTTTCAAACTACTATCCTGCTGAGGATACTTCATTTACATCAATTCAAAATCATTAGGATGAATAGCTGATGGAGCGAAATTGCTTTTTTGATGCACGACACTGCCAGATTACAATAGAGAATAGGGATTGTGAAGGTGGCGGGGTAGTAGTGACAAGTGTTTCTGGCGTCTGAATTGTAGCAGAAATTCTTAGCAGATTGAGATCTTAACTCTTTCAGATTTTCAAAATATTCAAGCCCTGTTTAATACGGAAATTCTATTTTTTTAAATTTTTTATTCGTAATTAAAGAAAATTTAGAATTCTTTTGTATCTACTGCGGTACTCACTTGTTTTAGATCTAGGCTCCCTGGGCCCATCCACTGTCACCTTGATTGCCTTACTGTAGGTGGCTACTTGTGGTGGACTTGTCGACACCATGATCGTCAATGTGAAACTTTTCCCTAAAAAACAAGAAATTAACCCTTAAGATTTAGTTATCAACAATCAGTTCTACCATATGTGGTAGAGACAGGCGAATGGTAATGTTGGTAACAGTGGCGGGTAGACTAGTTAACACTTACATGATGTGGAATGCTGGAGGTGGTGGCTTAAAAGCGGCTAACCGGGGACGTGACCGCGACCCGGAGCCGCCAACAACCACCACCACCAACACCACCAACCACTACCACTGTTGTATTCAGTTTCCATTTCCATTTACCAAACCATATGTACATAGTTACTGGGATTTCGTACCAGACACCGTCGTCGTCGGCGTGTATACGACTCGCGTGACACCAAAAAACCACCACTTTTGTGGTACACCCTCTCTGAATGCTTGCATTACATATTTAACAATATTGCGGGAAGGAGTATCACGCGAATTTTTCTCAATCATGGCAGAATTAGAAGTATTCGTTTCCTTTTTTTAAATTAACAATAAAAAAGAGAACGGTGGAAAAAACATTGGTGTGGTTGAGGTAGAACACAAACCATAATGGTAGGGTTAAACACATCAAGTAGTGTACATTTTTCACCGGAAAGCTCATCTATAAAAGCCACACGAAACTGATGAACGGCGGCACACACATTGATAGCTGTATATGTGAGTGTAGATTAAACAGGGGATCAGAGGTGGCAGTGGTGGAGGTATTATCGATATTACAATACAATAACAGAACAACAGACCCCCATTTATTGATAAAATGACGAAATTTTGAGAAAACACACATTCATGGTGCAGTTATTTCTGATTGAATTACCTCTGATTCTCGAGATGGTGTGTCCTGTGGTGGCAGTGATTTTGTCAAATTGTTCCGCCTCTGCGTTCCGGAACACGCACACATAGTGTCTGTGTGTTATGGGGAGGTAGGGGCTTCAATGGTTTGGCCAACAGGCCGCACCATGAAACTCATTAAACCGTCCGACGAATAAATCCAAAAGTGTACATAATCGATTTCGTTTTACATGGTGAAATGAACTCGGTTCGCTTGTTGGTCGAACGGATTACTGGCCAGCTTTGTGTGTGTTTTTCTTCAATATTTATTTTGATTATTGCCTTAACTCCACATACGTACCCACAATTATAGATATATGAGGGAAAAAACATCCACAAAATAAAAAATACATATATACCTATGAAGTGGCAGGTCTTTTTTTTGCCTCAATGAGCTTTTTGTTTAATCTGGTTTTACTAATGCACTTTGTGTTGTTATCAATTTTAATATCCTACCCTCTTTACTCTTATATCCTCCTATATACCACTATCCGCCCCCGAAACCGCCATGATTTTCCCCAACAATATGCGGTCCTATCTCTGTGTTCACCACTTAGTGATTAGATTAACCGTATCTGTTGTATGGGAGTTAAAATCGATAAAACCCTTGTGTGATGGCACCATCTATCCCTCATCAGAACATTAATCATTTAGAAAGTAGTATAAGGGTGACAAGGTGGGTGGTAGTAGCGGAAATCTGGAAACAGGTAGGTATAGGTATAACTGGAGATTACATCAGCATACAGTCTTGTACTAAGAAGTAATTAACAAGAGATACACCTCCAAGTCTCAAGGTGGCTTAAAATAATCATCTACTAATCTCGGATTTGGTTCAAAGTACAGACGAGGGGAGAGGAGCTTTGCTTGATGTTTTCTTAAAATTTGTCAAGATTTAGCTACCATTTGCTTTCAAACTTATCATGATTAGTTTCTCGTTTTCATGCGATTTTTAAGTAATAATCGTCAAGATTTGAGTCTTGAGTACGGGTGATTTGAATGGGACGTCAAGACAAAATATACAAGCAAAAGTTTATAGACCGCCACAATGAACTACGCGGAAAACTGACAACCGGAAAATTTCAAAGTGAATAAATTGTCATTTCGCATCGTTGTTTTCATAGGTCTAATGTCAACAGATTATAAAAGTTAATCCGCCGTTAAATAAGCTGTTTGCCGTCTGACGAGGGGGTGTTTTTGAGGTTGAAACGATCCCTTTTCATTCGTCCTATTCACGAATTAAACTGACTGAGCGGATGATGGAACAGACGAGACACTACATTATATCTATAGTACACATATAGGACACATACAAAACTGTTTATCTATATATGTGTTTGTATATCCATATGTATGGACTACTTTTTGATGAAACGATTCTCATTTTAATGTAAATAAAGTTTGGTTTGTGGAGGATTAACGAGAAAGTGGCATGGAAATAGGAAAAGTTGTGATACTGTTGGTGGTTTGTTGCGTTTTTCCCTTCTCATTTTATTTCATGATTTTTTCAGACAATTGTGCAAATTCCGAAATTTAAGTGAAACTTTCCAAATTCCAGTAAAGGCTAAATTAATTTCAACTTTTCGGTAGAGAACTGATTTGTTTAAAAATTTCTTAATTCAATGTAAATTTTAGCAAAATTGTCCGTCGGTAATTTTGGTTCTACAATAATTGTAAGTTGACATGGTCAACTTTCAGATATTCAGGACAAAATTTCTAAACAATTTTTTAGCCCAAAATTAGCCTAAAAAGTTTCACTTTTCTTTAATTTGCTGCAAAGTATCGAGTTTTAAGTTGTCCTGCAAACCCGACGGTGTCTTTGGATAATGGATTAATGAGTTTCGTCTTTGTTTTAATAAATTTTGGTGTTTCGTGTCTATCGGCTCGACTCACCTCTTCCACTACGTCCGACGAATCTCAAATCATTAAACTTGGCTACTTGATTCTTCATAACTGCTGTACAATTTCTTAATTCAGCACAATAATTTTCATCATTACCAGCTCGTACAGTCACAACCGTTCCATCACCAATATCACCTAATGCTACAACTTTAAATGCTACCGGTAATGTTTTATTTGATCGCCAATGAGGCGGTAACACTGTACACACAAACAATGGACTACCAGTTCGTATCAGTTCACCAGGATGTTCTGATAAGAAATCATTTAATGTCCTTTCAGCCAATATATCCGATGTCATTTTCGTGTAAGTGTCATTGAGGACATTCGTAGTAGCATCCGGTGAAGATGCTGTCCCAGTTGTTGTTTGAGTATTAGTTAAATGCATTGTTGTTCGTGTTGTTATTGTTGATGGTGGTAAGATGTTTGTTGTTTCTGTTAATGTTGTTGATGTTGATGAGTTCCAATCACCGAACATTCAGTTTTTTATTATTAATTAACAACATTGGATTACTTGATTGTTTTTGTGGTTGTTTTGATTTGAAAAAGTCACATTATCGCGCCATTTTTTTCCCACCGTCTGGTCATTGATGATGGTTGGGTGGTTGGTGATTCAAAAAATCGGCCCGTTCAGATGCCGTGACACGCATCCGTCGGTTGCTAAGCAACACATGACGTAATGTCAACACTTTTTCGCGGTGGTGAATGAAAACTTTTTTCCCACTTCTCTCATATACACATGTAGAGTATTATGTAGATGTGTGAGTGACACACAGATACACATACACAGGTACAAATAGTCTATCGTTGTAGTAGATAGATAGGAGAATGTCACTAAATTTCGGTAGTCAAACTATCGACAGTTCTATGTTGGAGTTGAAGTTTTCCAAAAGTGCAATTTCCGATGTCGCCGGAATGTTCCACCACTCAACACGAACATCTAACAACTGCGGTGCCACACACGATGCCCGAATAAAACGCACGCACCACACATTCACATATACAGAGAGACAGATATAACTCTCTCATATGTGATGAATAAGAATTGAAACACGCACATACAAACCAACAATAACACGCGGTCGTTTTGCCAAGGAAGTTCAGAAAAAGTTGTGTCTACTTCTAACAATAGTAAGACAGATTGCGTCAGGAGTCGCTCAAGAATTCGCGTTCCGATTCGCCTGGTCAAGTGGCTCAAGTCAAATGTTTGTCGGCAAATCACCGCCCGTGTTCACCAACTAAACGTTTTCTGTTGAGGAATAGAGAGAGTTTTGTGCTGTAAACATACCGAAAATGTTGGGTACGTTTTCGGGACCGCCGTCAAAGATATATAGTATGCACTACCACCACCACCGCCGCCGCTTCATCTGTTTCGTTCTATCACGAATTTAACCAAAACTAAAAGCCTTAACAGTGTGTTGTTGATTAACTACTGGAAACTCAAATTACGACTTACGTCCATTGAACATACACAATTTATATTAACATAGTTAGACAAAGAGCTGTTTATGTCGATAATGTCGAGCATGTATTCGGCTACAAAAGCAGTAGCACTCTTGCGCTTGATAACCCTTTTGGGTTATCAAGGGGAATACAAGACAAAGACATACCGATATGGTAACATATTGTAGTTGAGTGAGACCGAATGATTTTCCAGATTAAAACAGAAGCTAACCATTAAAGGGGTACATGTCGGAGGGAGATAACGTTATCGGTATCGGTACGTCAGAGCGAGGAAGAGGGTTGCGTTTGTGGTCAAAACGGGCCGGGCTTGGCGGTAATAAAGGAGCGAAGTATATAAATTGGCATAGGAGTGACAAGGTTGGGGGTGGCTCTGAGCGGTGGCGGTTTATCGGCGGGGCCTCATCCATACACATACTCACATACATATAGTTAAAATAAACGAAGATAGGTATACGCAGGCGTCACATATGGAGTAGTGTGTGCGATGAAACGAGATGGTGTGTACCTATGTGTGTATTTAGAGAACGGCGGCCGACTCTCATTTTCCACCGCTGGTACCACTACCGCCACCACCGTCGATGATACCCCACCGTCACCAGAAACGATTGTCGACTTACCCATATAGTAGATGCGTGTATATTCCACGAGTGGAGGGATAAGCACCGTTTCCTGGTGTTACATCGTATGTGTCTGTGTGTGGGGATGTTATTGTATGTCTTTGTGCCGGCATTGGTGGTAGGCGGTGGTCGGCAGTAGCGGTCGACGGCTAACCGGAGTTGCCATTATCCTGGCACACGTTCACACAATATGAAGAGAACACGCTACAATCACAATCAAATTACTGATAATTTTCGAAGTTAATTTTTTTTTTGAGAAAAATCTAATGAACTTGAGGTCTGTGTTTGTTCCACCAGGAGGAAAAAGAGACTTTTCGTTTCAATTTAATTGGAAAACTGTAATTTATAGTTCGTTAATTATGATCAAATGAACTGTACCATCCATTGAACATTCATAAATTAATCCAACCCCCGACTTAAATTCATTCGGACTAAATCCGCTCTTAAATCAAGCTAAAGTAAGACTATAAAGCTGCAATTTTTGTGCAGTAATTTTACATATACGTAGCAAATCACACACATACATATACGAAGTCTTACACACAAGCATCAGCAACAACGTCCACCCTAGTGGTTGTTAGTTTAATTACTAGGGTAAAACAAGGCCCTCACGATAGCCAGGATATTTGACGTGATTTCTATGGAGCGGTCTCCAATCAAAGATGAATTATCGTCGAATTTTCCGTATTTTCCAAATAATCCAAGAAAAAATAAACAATTTTCAAATGATAACAAAGGTATTAAAAGAAATTGCTTCTTGTTTCAACTGAACTTTTTTATGTGAAATCTGTTCTTCTATATATTTTTACTCCCTTTTATGGGTATATTTTAATACCCTAAAGGATACCAGAAATTATAAAATCTCAGTCCTAAATTATGTTTGTAATAAAATCCAACACTGGACTTTCGACTCTCTGTAATTCGCAACGTCGCAATGAGGGTCTGAGCTGTTTTGTAGGCCCCTAAAGCAAAGGGGTTGGATTTAACCGGCCACTGTCCAAAGAAGGGTGAATATATGAAGCAAGGGTTGAAAAGTACTGTACACTGTTACGGGAAATGTTGGAAATTCGCAAAGTTTCATTTAAAATGTTTTATATATTTATTTGGTCATCAAAAAGTTTATAGAACTTTTCGTAAAATCATTTAAAAAGTTTCATGCTTTATAAAATGTGTTTAAACAACAAAATTACAAAGAATTTTTCTAAAGGTTACTTTGTGTTTTTTAAAGTGTAGTGAATATTACTATAGATATATAACGGCCAGTTAGAGGTAATACTTTGCATTGTAACATAGAGGAGGGTGGAGAAAATATGCTTGTCGTTGCAAGACTATGGGGGTGGTCAGTGGGATTTTCAAGCTAGAGGGTGAGTTTCAAGGGATCAAATGAAACACTGACTGGGGTTCTTGGAATTAATACACGACAATGGAATGTTGTACTCGTATATTCAACACAAATTTTACAATGATTTTTTTTTTTAGTAACTTTGTTGTTTTCCTTGTAACTCTTCCAGTAGTCGAACTGCAAAGCTTCAAACCAAATACCGGATGTTCTGAAAACTGTAAACGGAAATCCACGTGCTTCATACATTAGTCCTGTTACTGAATAATCATTAAGTCAGGGTGGCCAACAAAAACACAACAATTAATCACAACCAACAGGCAGTTCTAGTAATCTTTGATTTATTTATTTTGTTTTCACACATTCCCTACCAAAATATTCTTTAGGAAAAAAATAAATACAGATGTTTGCTATTGGGGAAGGAAAAACTATCCGTGACTTTAGAACAACTTCAATTCGTCACTTCAAGTAGAGGAGATTGTCTTGTATTTGATTTCAATTGGTATCGTTGTGTGTACCGCCCGGTAGGTTTGTGGGAGCTTTTAAAAAAAGCTCAGTTTACGCATGAACCTTTCAATACGTATGAGCACATATGTGTCACGTTCGGCTGCCGCTGAACAGATGGCAGCATTTGAACGTTTTTTCTGAAAAAAATCAGAATACCACCCCTTCAATATTGTGGAATGGGAAATTTCAGTTGTATTGTTGAATTCTCTTCTAACATAATCATGAAATTTTGTCGAAAAATATCGAAACGGCACACTTCTATTCAAAAAATCGAGAGAGATACAAATCAAACCACTTTAGAATTTGGTCGACCATTTGTCAACAAGACATCAATAAAAAAAATAGGCACCCTTATACGATGACAATAATTTTTACGCTTGACTTTTCCCACATACATGCCTATACATAAAAATTGACGGCTGTACTTTTCTGTCAATGTTTTGTTAGAAATATCCCATTCAACAACAAAAAAAAATAGGATAAACTTGTTAAAAAGGACGTTAATCTGACAGATAAGTAACGATTTTCTATTGGCGCCAAAAAATATTATAATATTTGCAAAACTTTACCCTAATTTCCCTTCTGTCTCATTATTTCTTTCCCGGCTCAGCCCTTTTCATTTCGATTTTATAACGTTCCATGTTCGTCCTGCTAATAAGCACTTGTAACAAGATTGAGGAGGTCAGATTCGACAATTACACAACATATTGGGTAAATATTGAACGATGGCTTTAATGAACCAGGTGAGTCATTTAGGAGGTGGAGTGTGATTTGCATGTTTAGCAATGGGTATAGCAACTACAGGAACTGTTGGCGGCGCGTAAAAAACAAAACAGTGAAGTGCTTGTCAGGATAATGATTACAACTTTAAAGGGATACATATAGGCCAACAATTTAATGCACATATACATACGTAGATAAAGTATGTATGTATTCATTCGCTCGACAGCCATCACTCTCTCAGACTATTACCTAAAACGGAAGTTGCCTTTATATGTGGGTGTTCGTGCTAACCTGTACTTCCTGTTAGACTCCATGTGCTCGTTCACTATAACACAACATGTACATATATCATTAAGTGGAAAACGTTTAGGTACAACTCATGCCACAGTCCAATTTTAAAACTAATTTATTGCAATTATAGTATCATTAACTATACTGAACAGATGAGACAAAAAAAAAACAGAAATATATTATCGGATAGGCGGAAATTTTGAATATTTTGGCTAGAATTTATCGTTTTTTGTTCCAAGTCGTTAGCCGTTAATGAACTTGATGAGTACTGCGCTCCTTCCTTGCAACTCCTCTTTACTAATTATTCGTGACACAAAATACAAAATCTAGAAATTTTGGAACTTTTGCCTAAAAATCTGACCAGTTGTTTATGTTTAACAAATATAAAAAGTGTTGAATTAAAAAAAAGTAAACGTCTCAAAGACCTTGGCGGCCAACAATAGGCAGTATTGTGCCGTAAGAAGTAATTATATCATAGTTTTTCTAGGAATTGAGGAAAAAACATATTATGTAGCGATGTTATATGAATTTAATTGGAAATTGTTAGAATTTTTTGCAAACTTCTATGCTTGCTAACTGAAATTTTGAACATGTTTGTTGATTCCCGAAAATGCCACAATTCTTAAACAGATTAATAGACACATTGTCCTACTTGTTAGCCTTCTTTGTTATCATTTTTACTATTCATATTCTTATATGCCTATTATCATTGTTTAATGTACGGATAAGAGATCGCCTCCTGTACCTACTAAAGAAAACTAAAGAAACAAGAATAAATCAAGTCCGTTACAAATATTGGAACAAGTTTTCCGCTACTCCAATTCCAAATAGAAATGTTTGCTTACATTTTGTGTTATTGAATCCGATTTTTATTTGGTATAGCTATTTTGTGTTTGTGAAACAAGAATGAACGTATGCCGCCCTTTTTACCGTTTAGACTGTGATACTATTATATAAAACTAACACAAAAGTTGGATCTATTCTGATTTTTCTAAGAATCTACAAGTATTATCTAAGATATAGACAGGATACCCTCTATAAAAAGAAAATGCCGCAAGCCCTTTAGTTTTGGGTAGTCGGTAACTATTGTGTCAAAATCAAACAACAATAGCCACCACCATACCAGATGAATGTTCAATAAAAATTTTTAACCTTCTTTCTCTCGTATTTGAGTTGTGCCGAAATATACGAATTTATATTTTAAAAACCGTGTGTGTGTATGTATTGCTTGAAGGGCTTGAAGGGCCAATATAAATTTATTAGGTTATAAAAACAAATTGCTGTCAACCACAATCTTCTTTTGAAGAAGGTAAAAATGGTTTTGTGGTTAAACGAATCTGACGAAAGAAGAAAAAAACGTCAATTGTATGGATAGCGCTACTGTAAAATTTTCAAAAGACTGCCAACAATTTTTGCCCAATTTTGCCAGTATTTAAATAAATAAAATATAACAGTAGGTTTCAGGGTTTGGATTAAAAGCATCCCTCATTCAAAATGATGTCGTGTATACTTATATGTGTGCACTCACACAACCATCTACACTACCCTATATTTAATGGTTTAAAATCAACGAGACTACCCCTAATTCTAAATAATAATTAACGTAACGTGGTTCTCTTTTTTTTCCCGGATTATTAGCGAGGTTAGCCGCTGTTGACCTAGTTCCTCTATTTTAGATTATTTTTTTGAGTCACATACAAAACAAAAACCCTCTCAATCAAACTTGTCCGCCCTCGAAAATTAACACACAGAAAGGAAGAAACAACACAAAAAAAAGGAAAATAGACATATGGTAAAGGGTTGTATATATAAAAACGATCTGAATTCATTTATTACCATTTAATTGGGTATAATTCGGGCTGTAAACTCTTTTTCCATGTTTATTTCCACTGACAAGTGGTGCTAGTAGTGGTATAGAATGATATCAGTTCATCAGCTGGTTTTTTTTTTCGCCCCCACCACCCTCCTCCGTTTCCATGTTGATATCCCTTGAAAATTTCTAAAAATAATTACTAATGGTCGGTTTGAATTAAATGTGAAGAGATTCGATCCAGGGATGATCTAGGGAATAATCTGTCAACGTTCATCGTCCACCCATCCTTTTAGGTGTCAAGGGCTACCACTCTAGCCGCTTTCCATTAAAACACTGTCCGAGCTGCAATTAGTTTTGCCGGCTACAAATTGCGTTATTCGTCTTTGCCACCTTGTACCATCGATCTCGTCTTTGGCGGAAATTTCATCGATCCCACCCCCTACCTGATCTAACTAAT
>JAZBHA010001110.1:5453-18179 GCA_037464855.1 Iselma pallidipennis | reverse complement strand
TATTCGATAAATTTACACTGTTCTTGTTTGATTGTATGAGCGTATCTCTCGCTCTCTCTATATGTGTATGTATGTTGGGGGTAGTTTTGGGATCGGCTAAAGCTGGGGGGTTGTGGTGGGTGATTGTAGCTACCCCTGTGGTGGGTAACTGGCCAGTCTGCCCTCATTAGCGTGTAAAACTCGGGTTAGGTACAGTCGGACTATGAGTTGCGAAACGTGAAACTGTAAAAAATCACAAACTGCAAAGAGAATATATCAATAGATGATGAATGGAAATTGTAGTGCCCTTTTGTGCATTTCCGTTTCCATTATTTGTATAGAAGCTTTATTGGAAAAACGAGGAATATTAAAATAGCTATAAAAGCAGAAAAATTCAATTTTTATTTGTTTAAATAATAAAATGTGTTTACTTCTAGTATTTATTGGAAATTTTTGTTGGTAATTTTTTTTTGATATGTGGGTGCCGAAAGTGTGACAACCGTATGATCGGGTTGCTATAAAACAGTGCAGAGTGCGTCATTTATTGATTAGTGCACTGTTTAATTCATCCCTAGGCTGCATTGCACAGAAACTACGAGTTATCGCCTTATACATACACACTACTACCCCTAATTCTCAGTCTATGTTTTAAAATTAAATTAATCTAAAATTTAAACTAGTTTATAAATATTTTGATGAAATTTCCTCGTTTAATTATAATTAGATTTTGAACGTTGATTTAATAATAAATAAACAAACATCTTTTATAATACAAAACAATATATATTTTCCAGTCTGCCCATTTTCATTTTCGAATATAAAACCAAAATAACATAAAATCACACTAAACTTCTCACTAAAATATCCAACAGTTTTAAAATGTTTGCCAAATCCATTATTAACTGGACATGCAATTCCACTAAAAACATCGATAACGACCACTGAAGCCAGAATAGAGCCGGGCAAAAAAAAATCGGTGGAACCGGCTGGCTAATATCCATATATACATCTGGATGTATTTATTATGACAATCAAATATAAAAATCAATCGTTCGTGTCCCACAAAAACAACACAAACACAAATCTCGCCGAATTTTCCGCTTATATTTCGACACGGAAAACGAGAACAGAAAGTCGTATTAATCTCGATTTTGCTCCAGTTTGCTTACTCAACAAGGAAAACGGAAATCGCCACTTGTCTGTCGGAAAAGGGCGGGATCGGAAATTTGCCCCTTTTTTCTGTTTTTAATTCAAACTATGTTGTAACAAAAGTATGTATTTAGCTATTTTGGAGACGGAGTTTTGTGGAATTGGTGGTGGTGGTGGTGGTGGTGGTAATCGAGGTTGGAAACTATCGTCTGGAAATAATACTTGGCATAGTCAATGGGCACATTATTCGTTGAACTTTCCTATAAAACCATCTCTTTTCCGATCACTCTCGAGATATTTAAAGTGAATCCATTCTTGGAGCTATTTCTGGTAAGCCAAAAGTCGCGATCAAGATTCACCCTACTATACCGGGTGTTTCTACACAAATGAGAGTGGATTTCTTCAAATTTTTTGCTAATTTCTCAATATATTGGCAGAAAAGGAGTCTCTTATAGCCTTGTAGAACGAACACACAGTTGTGAAAATCCGACATTGAAAATCATTGTAAAATTCAACGAAACAGATGCGTTTAAGGAATGTCGTGTTTAACCTTCCATAATGAATTCATGCTAATAAAATACGTACAGTTTTATGTAATATTAGTGAAACGTAGTTTACATATTTCAAGGAAATCATTTATACGAGAAATTATTCAAATCCGCTCCTTAGAATTTCTAAAAATCTGCAATAATTAAACGTTATGATGGTTTTGTTTCTTAACAAAACCCTTATCAGTATAGGGGTAGTTTTCCAATATAGACCACCCGGTATACTATAGATATATTGAAGAGATTCCGCAGACTAGGCACTGTGTGTTTTACTGAGGTTTTACCGGGGAATTGAATAAAGATCAAGACAGTTTTATGGCGATCCGATATCGTTTCCTCTATGTATACTAAAAACATATCAAATACGTCTCCAATAAAAAAAAAAATAGAAAACAGCAAGTTAAACCCTTTTCCTCCAAACAACAATCAAAATAAAACAATCCAATATAAACTTGTCTAACCCAAATAAGTTTATTAATTATTATTCGTCCTGAGTTTACAAAATACATAAAATTATTGATATCCATTAGGTCTATTAGGTCTTGTTGATTGGGCACATTTTGTCCCTTCAATAGCTTTATCAACATTCTCCACCCATATACGGAAATTGACTTCATCGTAATTCAATGAACCATATAAAAATGCTGGCATTGTATTTGTTAAAAGAATAATATTATTACCAGCTATTTTGACATCGCATGGATAAATCATTTTTTGATCGTCTCGTTGGATTATTGAAATATCCCGGAGTTTAGTTCTGGTATTCCAACAAGCTAAAGCATTCTGGTTGACCAAGCCCAAGAAAAGAACTCCAGAAGGTTGGTACATGTCCGAGGAGGATGTTTGAGATAAGGCACCACGATCGCCGACAACCTACAATCAAAGACAATATAATGAGGCAACTCGATCCCCACTTGCTTCCAAGCAACTGGCGAGGGAGATGCCTCATTATAAGAGATGAGATTACCTTAAAATCATCACCATGGTAGGATCTGGTTGCTAGAGTTTCATTTCTTAAAATCCTCGTCGATACTGCATACAGATGTGTACCAGCCATTGAATGGAAGTAAGCATCACGGAAACCATCTGATTTTAAATCGGATAATGCTACACTAAATATACCATCGTTCCATTGGAAATTATGCCCAGCTATAAAAAATTCACCAGCTAATGGTTCTAAATAGAAATAATTATGTGTAACACGCCAAAAACGATCTTCATTGAAACTATAAACAATCAACCCATAACCACCCAGATCTGGTATATAAGCAAAAATATTGCCACTACTACATGTTGTTCGTGTTGTATCCAATGTTACACTAGCTAGTGTTGTTGCTGGTCTTAATAAATCCTCATCAATGATAGTACGACGTATGATTTGATCATTTCTTAAATTAATGATAACAAGTTGTGCTGGTTGTATTCGAGTGGCATTACCAGGTAGTTCAATTACACCGGTATCTATCAACCATAACTGATCACATGGATCTATACCGACACGATAAACTGATACAATTGGATTTTGTGTATTTAGTGAATTTGTTTCTAAATCAGGATATGGTATTAATGGGACATTATGGTGGTTGGTTGAATTCAACCATATATAATTTAATGTTGATGGTACACCTAATCGACGACGTGGTACTGTTACAAATAATTTATTACCCCATACATTTGCACCCATTGGGATATTATTTTCTAAAATTACCATAAAATTGTTAATTTCATCAATCAAAAATTAAGTATCTGATAGTTACCATAAATATAGTCAGAATTTGGATTATTACTAGGTCTTGATGGTGTTGGTCGTAAATTATTGGTATTACCATTATTATTATTATTATTATTATTATTGATAGCACCAGGGAATGATATCCTATCGCCACCGCCACTCAAATATGAATTTTTGTGATAACCTGTTTGTCTTGGTGGTCGTGGTCGTGGCCTTTGTTGTTGTTGTTGTTGTTGTTGTTGTTGAAGATGGTCATAACTGATCCGTGTCCAAGTGAATTCTTCACGTAATCCACGTGCCAATATTAAAGAAATCAATGGAAGAATTGTTATCACAAACAGTAGAAATCTCATGATTGTTGTTGTTGATAAGACGAGATTCACTTGACCACTTTTGAAACAAGACTGACCGGCTATATTCAAGATAGAAGGCTAATAGAAGGCTAATGATAATCAGTGGCGTCGCTATTAGTTCTTATCATCCAAATTGTTTTCAAAAATTTCCAGAAATTAATTAGGTAATGTAATTTGTTTTTCTGACAATAAAATCAAAGCAATTAATATCTACCATTGATATTAGGTCAAAATTTTGTCCTATAAATAAATTTTTAAAAACTATATATACCTAAGCATAGTACCACTGTTGTTGTTGTTATCCTTGAACCCAGTTAGTCTCACGAATTAATAGTATTTTTAATATTTTTGTTGATTCAGTGTAAATACATAAAATTGTAATTATTCAATGATAACACCTTGAACTTTCTCATTTTCTTTTTCCTGATGTTAACAAAATACGATAACAATCTGAATAATGAGACACAAAGATGCTGTAGTATGTGTATTGGGGGGTAAAACTGGTACATATACACACCATCCCCCTAGAACTAGACCGCCTTTATCCCTTTATATCGTTTAAAGAGATCAACCGGTCTAGATAAGACTTCGATTGTTTTATACCAGTGCCACTCGAAATGTTGATATTATTATTCTATTCTATTGTGAACATTTTGGGAATAACTGATTGTAGGATGTGCTCTGATAAATGTGGAAGATAAGACGACGTATATACCTATATATTCAAGTTTATACTACAACAATACGGCGGTTCTCTTTTTGGGAATAGAAATAAGGGAGTGAAGGGTGGCGATGGTAGTCGGTAGTGGTGGATCGTGACAATGTCGTCCTCCATTGATCACATAGAAGATTGCAATTCGACTACGGGGGTGTATTGTGGGAAATTGAATCATTTTGGTCTACCAAATAGTTTATTTAGGAATTTTCCTGTTCTTTTCTTCCCGGTTTTTCTATTGAAAATGTTGGAAATGTTTTAAGTTTCACCACCAACCCCGCCTTACTTGTATCTTTACTCCTATTTTACTGCCACGAATTAGTTGTTTAGTTTAGAGATGATCGAAAACCTCTCCAAGTTGACTAGAAACATGAATTAATTATCTGACAGAGTGTGCCTTGATCCCTCCGGAGGTTCTGTAACTTAACAAACCTTCTCTTCCTGCTACTGTTGTTACTAGTCCTACTGAAATTCACTACTGCCGCCGCCACCACTACTACCACCACCCTGTTCTACCAGCACTCCTCCTGTATCGTCTCTCAATTGTTGCTGTTATCAAAACTTTACAAAAATTCAATACGGAAGGGTTTTTCCAAGTTAAAATTGTAGATTAAGGATTTCAATTCCACTAATGTATTCGCCAAAGTCTACAGCAATTAAGGGATGTAACAACAATAAAGTCATTTCCTCTATACAGGGTGTCGTCCTGTATTTTCGCTTTTTTTTTCTACAGACTTGTTTGTTTTTTTTTAGCTTTCCTGTTTGTATTCTGAACTTCTGAAGCGGAAAACGATAATCCCACTCGTGCTGTTAAAAAAAATACCGAAGCACATAGGTATAAAGAATTAAGGGATTTCAAAAATTAAAGCTTTCGAGAAATTTTTGATGTGTTTCAGCTGAAAATCGCGCCTCAATTGCTGAAAAACAGCTGAAATTCATACTGTTCTATTTCAGATTGAGCTTACTCCATGTATGTGTGTGTGTGTGTGTGTGTGTGTGTCGAATTTTCTACTCATGTATCACTGTGTCTGTGTGTATGTGTATATTTGCCTAAATATAAATGTATCAGATTTGGTTGTGTTAGTGACTGTAAAAGTGGGGATGAGGGGTTGGCTTGGTGTGTGGCATGTCAGGGGAGGGACTAACCACGGCTAGGCCTCAAAAACCACGTCTGGGATTGGCTACACTGTATCTCGCTCTAACACAACCTCAACCAAAATTTTCTATCACTATCCGTTACATAATACCGACAATATAACCATCTTCTATTTGTTAACTTTGTCTGATACGTAGCCTGGAAGAATTGTTGTTCTTGTCGGATCATTTAAGGGTAACAGGACCGTATCTAGTTATTTCAATTGTAATCTCAAAACCCTTTAAAGAACATTTTTCAAAAGTAACAAGAACTGAAGGGGTTCCCTCATGATTCCTTTTGCAGAAAGCTTATGGGATAAATATATAACTAAAATTTGTTAATATCTAATATATTACTAGCTTGAATAGTGTTTTTCTATAAAAGGGCCCTACATTAGATTTTTTGCATCATTTGGTGAAAATTGTCTATATTTTGTATTAAAAAAATTCCTTTAATTCCTCCCTGTTCCTTATTCACCCGGTGTATCAAATCGTATATCTCACTTCAACGGCCAGTAAACGATACTTTGATCTTTGTCAAATAGAAAATCTGTCGTTTCTCTCTTTCTTTCTCACACCAACCCCTACCAACTTTACACGTATTTTTCTCTTTCTTTCAGTCAACAAGACTGTCACCATCTCTATTCCAACAATACATCTACAATATATATTTATCTTTATCTATAGTATAGGGGTGTCTCCCCCACCTCTTTTTTTACAAACGTTTAATATACAGTGGGAAGGGGGGGACATGCACACATCTATCCCTTTCCAACATAGCCTATTATAAGGCGACAAATCACATCGCGCGCACTCACTTCCATTCAAACATCTACACCACTCTCTATACTGGGGATATATTTATATTTGGTGTCCCCCTTGCACACGATATAAAAACTACCCTCCTTTCAGTTGTCGTTTTTGACGAAGAGAAGTAGCACCACTACACTACAGTAGTATTAGTCGTCGTGGTCGTCCTCGTCGTCGTCGTAGTAGTGTATATAGGTAGGGTGGGTTGGATGTTATAAGGGGGCGCGGGGGTGCCCACGAAATTGGCCTACTGCTATTACAACTACCACCCGAACCCGAGTCGTCGACAGGCTACGAAACGGAAAAAGTTCGCCACAGAAATTTCAGTTCAACATTGACGATCAAAAGTGCAGCAGCAACAGTGTTAAGCTGCTAGCAAAATAATAACAGCAACAGGAGGAGCGCAGCTATTACGGACGATTTTATTCTTGATTACCGTTTCGTTAATTTTTATTCCACTATTCGTAAATTAGTTTAATTGAATTTGGTGTTTTATTTTAAAAAAGAATTGAATTTTTATATGTAGTGATAACAAGTGTTAACGTGTGTCTAGTTTAGTGTTGATCAAGACTCATGCATTTGCCGCAGAAAATCTCTTCGCCGTCTTCAATCATGGATATGTACGCAAGTCTCCAGGAAACATTACAGGAATACCATGGAGAATTAGTACAAACTGGTAGTCCAGTGATTTTATGTAGTGTTCTACCAACACATTGGCGTTCCAATAAAAGTTTACCAATTGCATTTAAAGTGGTTGCATTAGATGAAGTCCAAGATGGTACAACGGTAACATTGAAAGCTGGCAATGATGAGAATTATTGTGCTGAATTAAGAAATTGTACAGCAATTATGAAGAATCAAGTGGCGAAATTTAATGATTTACGTTTTGTGGGTCGCAGTGGACGTGGTAAATCGTTTACATTAACAATTACAATCAGTTCAGCACCGTATTATCAAATTGCAACGTACAATAAAGCGATTAAAGTTACTGTGGATGGACCACGAGAGCCGCGCACCAAATCAAGTAAGTTACGCGATAAGTTTGCCGTTTTATTTTGTTTAATTGTCAACATATATATTATACATTCATTATTACATAAAATATATACAAAATTTTAATGATTTGTCTGTTTTAAATAAACAACCAATAAAAGTTGCCGAACAGATGCCGTTCTGGTAAACACCCGGTTTTGTCGGCATATCAAATTTTCTTGTCAACAATCGTAAAAACTTTGTATTTTAATTATCCTACAACAATCGATTTTTAAACAAAAAGAGTTATAAAACCAAATCAAGCCAAACTATAAAATCTCTCCGGATTATATCTAGACACATACACTCGTAAAAAACACAAATTTCTAGATTTTTATTCTTATTTATAGGTTATCAATATGGGTATGGTTTGCCAGGATTACCGGGAACCTTCAACCCATTTCTGTTAAATCCCGGTTGGCTGGACGCCACTTACCTATCATACACATGGCCGGATTATTTCCGGAACCATCGTGTCCACCAACCTCTTCATCAACTTTCTAAAGGTAATCATACACAATCACATCTAGAAAGTTGTTTTGATAACTAATTATGTCAATGGAAATAGGGGCAGAATTTTATTTACCGCCACCGCCGCCTTCACACCAATTCCCAGCACCACCACCAACAACAGCTCCATCATCACCGCCGACCCCAACAACAACAACAACAGCAGCACCGACGAACTTTCTATCACCACCACCACCACCACCACCACCAAGTCTACCACCGCACGTTGTCTTGCCAACCGATACAGTGATACGACCGATTATACCACCACCATTACCGCCTCCGGTTGTTATCTCTAATGATCTGCTACGTATATCATCACCACCGAAAACACCACCAACACCACAAGAAACAAAAATTCATTCAACCGTTGATTTAAATTCAAATTCCGAAAATTCGGATGGCTGTCCTGAAGAGGATTGTGATGATGATGATGATGATGATGAAGATATCGATGTAGTCAAATCAGCATTTGTACCAATTAAACCGGCTAGTGTATTATTGCAAGAGATTCAACATCCGGATTCAACAGTCCAGGAAGATAGAGAAGTGAAAAGGAACGATTTAAAAGTTCCAAGTTCGAGGAATTTGAAAAATTTACAGAAAAGTCCGGTTGCAACGAAACTGCATTCACCGCCGACGATTTGTGCAACAAAAACAGTTTGGAGACCGTATTGAGAGGAGTGAGTGTCAAATTGGGTGAATATGCTAAGGGGTGTGCTAAGAATATTTGCCGCCTCCAAAAAAAATCAGCGAAATAATACTGATTCAACTAAATTCAATAATTTGTCGCCTCTAGATTCAATCGGCCGGGTGCATTGCACCCTCTTGGTCCAGCCGCGTGTAGATTCGTGAAAAGGTGTCTTTACTTCCTGTATATAATAAAAGAACTATATAGATATTTATTAATTTTTTTTTGTAAATTTGTACAGTTGTTTTCTGTAAATAGATAACGCCAACCCTCAAATTTAGCTATAATAATAACTAAGGAACGGATGTTCAATCGGATGACGCACAGTGTTAGTAGTGTTGATCACTATTATGGCTAGGTATGCACCTTATTCAATGAGAAGGTCAGACTATTAACACTAGATTGAGATGTGCCGCTCTACTATATTTCGATGCAATTATTATTCCCTGGAGGAAGTGAAAATCCGTTCCTTAATAATAACAATAACTGTCATAATAAAATCATGTGTTAGATACACTGAAAGATTTTAAGAAACAATTGACTAATTACTGCAATTTTGTGATAGGCAGATTTAATTGTTTCGATAAGGAAAAATTTTAGATATTTTTGTACCAGATCATGTTGTCAATATTGATCCTAAGATTTTAGTCCAAAAAATAAATAATTATTACTAATTTTTAGAGCTTTTTCTTGCTTTTTGGTTTCATTACAATATTTACATAACAAGGAATTCCCTCTACAATTCCTGTAACGATCAATTTTCGATGAAATACGAATGTTTTGTAATCTATAGGTGTCCACAAATATCATTGTCATTTTGATCAAACCATAAAACAAGAATATTAACGACAAAGGGATGGTCAACAAGCGAGATGGCAACATTACGGAATCGTTCATGATCATGATGACCAACAAAAGGGCCAGTCATTCGTGAAATTCGATGAAATGTGACGATCGGACACGGGACAAATACATACACGTACATATACGTGTGAATATCTACCCTACATACACACATATAGGTATATATCAGTCCTAGATACCATCACTATCACACCATAGAAGTATCAATAGAGCGAGGCAAAAAAAAATATATGAAAGGACGGGAGAATTTCGCATTGCATTTTGATTTTTAGAAAAACTAAAAAATCCAACGACAATTCCTCTTTTTTTTTGTCGTTGTTGCTGTTCAAGAGAAGAAACAATCGGTGTGCAGCCCTACTGGTTGATATCCTGCTGTAAAGTTTTGATACGTGTTCACTGAACCATACATGCCATAAAAGGGCTGCGACGTAAACACTTTCGGCGACAGGCCCTCTACATTAATCATAACGCACACACGGCGAACTTGGAGGGCCCTAAATAGAGCCATTCTCTTCCCTTATACATTCACGCACACACATATACACTTCGAATTTATATTTGTAAACTATATAGAGACAAGAGAATAGGGCATAAAGAAAATGATAGAGAGCGAGAGAGAGATAGATAGGAATTGAGACAGGGAGGCTGTAGAGAGGAGAAATCAACCAGCTGTTACTTGAAACGCTATTGTTATCCTAGGGTACTACTGCTACTACCACTACTGGCGGACGACAACTCCACCAAAAGGGTCTTAGCCCAAAATATATAGGGTGAGATTTCGGATTTATATCTAGCTATTGATTTATCGCCAATGGATAAATACGAATCGGGGGTGGTGTAGGGGATATTAGCGTGCATAAATAGCCCCTATTTATACAAAAGAATTTTTGATATGCATCTCTTCGAGATTTAGACAAAAAAAATGTTGCATTGTTCCTCAATAAATTGTTATTGAAGCGAAAATTACTAAACTAAAAACCGTCACTCATTTATTTGTCGACACAGCTTTTCCTCCCTTTCTCTCTCTCTCTCTCCGTTCTGCAATATAAAACAAAATCAGTCGTAGATAGCATATAGGAGCAAAACATACAAAAATCGATTCATTACAACATGAACAAGCCGATATTTGCAGGATTTGATTGGAGCGTACAGGTAGTCTAACTTGATTAGCGATTAGGGGTGATTGTGACGCGCGAATTCAAAGGTGTAATTAGCAAGGGCCAATTCACTAACTTCATAAAGAGGACGGACGAGATAGGGACAGAGGTGAACTCGTATATTGACAAATAGGTTTTCCCAAGTTTTTGGAGCGGGGTAGGATTGGTCAACCAGTTACTACCCTTTTTAAAGCTGGTAATGAACACAGCAACAGACATACCATACCATTAACGTCGCGACGTCCAACTATGTCATATATATTTGATAACATATCCGTAATCACATGTTGTGCTCTATCGACTATACCATTCGGTTTTTTTTTTGTCAAAACGAGAAAAAAAAAACGGAACAACATCCATTTTATACACGTTATATTTTAAACAATTTTTTGTCTAATATTCGACTGCAATAAAGACGAATTTTCAATATTTAAATAAATACCAACAACGGGAGCTTTTATTAACTCAACAAAAAACCACGATACTCTAATAAAATTCATCTGTAGTGTGAATATTTTGCCAGTTTTATTAAAATACAGAGCTGTATCCTACATATATGGATGTATTTGAAAATGAAAATAAACAGAAATATAGCGCGGACAAAAAAAAATATTGCGGTGGCAGTCAGATCGGCTATCAATCAAATTTTGTACAAATCTAACCAGACAACAGGGATAATATTGGAATTATTGGAAAATTTACCATGTGTTTTTGGCCTTGTTGTTTTTTCCTCCTTGCAATCTAAATAATGCGATTTTCAACAAAATCATGTGTCTGGGTTCTCAGTTTTTTCATTTCCATCATTTTCACAAATATAGAGGAACTCGATCATCCATATCCCCGTTGAGTCTGGATAATCGAGCCTATCCTGTATTACTTATCGTAGATTTTAACAATGATGCTCCTTAATAAAGAGATCTTTCTATAAAATTGGGGCATGCAACAAATATTTTGGCCTCCTTTTGCCACCATCTTCCGGTACATTTACCACAAGATAAATTATACCAACAACCACCATCACTGTTATAACAAACACAATATAATCTTTCATATTCCAGTAGCTGGATAACAATTGTAGAGAGAAGAGAAAAGATATATTTCGAGGTGTTCCGGACTCGAATTGTTGGCTTCTGTCATCGTTAAAATAAATATTTAGAGATTCCAGATAATAAATCTCAATTACACTTTGCAGTTGAATTGACATGAAAAGATCTACGAAGCCTCTTTGGAAAAATTCCTTCTTTTATTATATAATGATAAATATAGATATAAATGAATGTGTCGATATATAGAACAGGCGGTGGTTGGAGAATTGGTGGAAGAAGAACAAGAAGAAGGCGACGACAACAATAAATATCAAAAGAAAAGCGTCTTTGATGATGGATTTGGTGCTGACCTTACGCAAAACTTTACCATTGATACCACGCCTCGGTTTCTGTAGATTCATTCAATTGTTCACGTTTTGATTTATTAATGGATTTGCGCTTTTTCTCTCTTCTTTCACATTCGTATTTATATAAAATAGAAAAGCATAACTGTCAGAAATGTGGTGTGTACATTGGTTTTTCAAGTTGAAATCCATTGAAATTATAACAACAATAAAAATGTACAGAAAAAGGACAACAAACACCACCCCCCAACAAAAAAAAGTCGTGAGAATACTGTCAATGTAGACACAAACAATTAATGGAAAATATTTCAAAATAACTCCCACCTATTTCCTTCCCTTCAACGAATTTATTTTTTAAATAATTGAATAGGGTTTTTTGTTGTTTTTTCCCTGCACCTCTATCAATTTAGGTATATATCCGTTTTTCGCTGGACTTTCCCGCGTCACATTCAATTGTCATATTGTTTAATTAGTGATAGTAGTATTCTATAGTGACAGAGACCTATTTCTCTTTCACTGTCTATTCAATTATAAATCTACAAGGCTAACTTGATTCTGTGTGTCATACAAGTTAGTTATTTTTATTGGTAATATCAATATTTACACAGTTGGCAAACATGACAAGCACATACGTACAGAATTTAATTGTTTTAAACTCGTCA
>JAZBHA010001109.1:0-29924 GCA_037464855.1 Iselma pallidipennis | reverse complement strand
GGTGGCAGAGATAGACGTGGTGGCGGCGGCGGCGGTTACCGTGGTGGTGGCGGTGGCCGAGGTGGTGGTGGTGGAAGAGGTTTTGGAGGCGGTGGTCGAGATCGTGGATTTGGAGGTGGACGAGGAGGTGGTGGCAGGTAATTATTATTGTTTTTTTATTTAATAGTGTATAACCCCTTCCGACGATCATTTTCATTTTATTATATTGAAAGTGGGGTAATTTATAAAAGGGGTATATTGATTTCCTTAATAAAACATATGGTTGGTTGTATGATACCCGACTGTAGCACCTGTATAAGGAAACATTTTTTTTTTCAATCAATTTTTAGAATGACTAGGTATTTATTGGTATTTTGTTGTAGGGACCGCGGAGGTGGTCGTGATGGTGGCGGTGGTAGACCCAGACCATACTAAATACATTTCCATTCTTTTCGTGTATATTGTTTTTTTTTTCTTTAATAATTTTAAGACTTAATAATCGTATTTTTATTAATTTTTCTCTTAATAAAATTGTATCTTATTCATAAGGAACAAATAATTTCACAAGAATGTCTGATTCGTTTTATAATTAAATGTACAATTGTATTACCTGTGTATTATAATAAAATTATTTTAAAATCCATACAGCCTGCTTTTTGTAACGTTTTCCTCAACCTATTTTGATCACGTGTATGTTGCACAGATCAGCTATTTTTATGGCGTCGCTATTCCAAATAGGATTAACTTACTAGGGTTTCTTCCCTTGATGCCGGTTTCACCAAAGATTCATAACATATCCACCAGTATTTCAATGAAATTCAAATGAAGTCCAGAAGTCGTCTATTGAGTCTACTTGTGTTACTAGAATTCTTACAAATAGTTCATAATAAACATACATATTTGGATGATATCTGTGGCCGAATTAATAATCAACGAATCTATTTAGATTATGGCGAAAGTGGTGTCTTACTTGCTGAATATAGTAATAATATTTTTGCTGAAAATCAACCAAGTCAAACCATCTCACAGAATCGTTGTTCTGTTGAACTGATAACTTGTCCGTCTTGTGTAATTCAGATAAATTTCAGGTAAGACTCAATTTTCCGATTGTTTGCGTTTTTTTCTTGTCAATAATTTTCCATTGAAGGCTATTGAATATTTCACGAAATTGTGGTAATTCGAAAGTTTTCGATAGTTGTGGCTGTGATTATCTTTGGATCTATGAGCCGTTCTTTGAGAGTGTCTCCAGTGAACAGTTCTGTGGTCGATTTGTTGCTAATAATCTATCAGTTTTGAATTATCGCAGTCAGACTAGAAGAGTTGCTGTTACGTTTTTCTACAGTAACGATTATCGACATGCATTCAGTATAGACTACCATTCAGAACGTAGGTTTATCAGTTTTCGCTCCTAGACACAGCCGTACTTACGCAGAAGTGCTTGAGGCGTCAGTCTGAGACCCCAAGGGTTTCGAATTCCGAAAGCTACCCAAGCCCCAATAGTTGCATTTTTCCAAATCTTGCTCTTAATGGCGCCTCGGGCCCCGATCGGGGTAAGTACGGGCTTAGACTTGAACAACTGGAAAATTATATTTTAGGTAATCGACAATTTTTGACCGGTTCCCCGAAATCCACCAACACGAATAATTCCACGCAGACATTTTCATCACCATTTTTCCCCAATTATTATCCAACCGATCTAAGTATGGAACATGTTATTAGTTGTGATTCCCCGGAAAAATGTCGAATCACTCTTGTATTTACGGATTTTCTAATACATGACTCTTCTATAATTGAGGTTTCTCTAAATTTTTATTTTAATTACTTAAGAAAGAACAATACTGAGTAATTGAGATGATTTCAGTTTTTTGATTGGAACGGTCAACGACTTTATAGCACTACTGGTGATATTTTTCGACCACCGGTGATAACATCTTCAGGATCAAAATTGATAGTGAGATTCTATGCAAATGGGGCAACAAATTTCGGTTTTAAAGCGTCGTATTTGTTTATTCTTGGTGATTTGGGTGATACACAATTTCAACCGGATTTGGGTAATGATCAGTGGTGGTAAAGCTTATGGAACTTAAGCGGCAGGGCCCTTAAAACTTGACCTTTCTTGGCGTAGATGGATCAGGCGGTCCCTTCAAAAGGACACAAGCTTTTCAGTGAAACACCAAAAAGAGGGTGGATTGTTCTATAAAGCTTAACCTTGTGGAAGCCCTTAAGCCTAGGTTTCAGTAGTTTTACGGTGTAGCCACCATTGGTGGATTAATCAAAGAAGATTTAGTGTAAAGTTGATTATGTTCAAGATTGTGGTGGTCCTGTTAATAATCTGGGTGGTGGTATAAGTATGATGAAAATGGTAAGAGATGGTTCGAAATTATATGATTGTGTCTGGTTGATTCGACCACCTCCTATTTATTACCATATGAAAACCCATCTTTATGTTAAAGTGATAACATTTACGAATTTTGGTAAATAATTTTAACACCCAGCGCTAGTGCCTAAGGCCCAATATCATGGCAGGCCTTTATATTCAAATATTTACTGACAATCCGTGCAATTCAAATGCGACTCTACATCTTCATCTTTATCTTTATCTTCTTCTTGCTCTTTATGGATATCGATGAAGGAATGACAATTCAAGGATTTGCTTGCTCCGCCCAGCAAGCTCAAGCGGGACATTTAACTCGTATATCCATCCTTCTTCCTATCGCAAATTTATATCTCTGTTCTTTAATGTGTGAACTTATCTACTATTGGCCGAGCTTGTCAGCTGTAAATGGGTGGGGAGAAGCTGAAGATGTGGATTTCGTTTGAATTGCACGGATTATTGAGTCTCAAAAAAGGGAAAGTCCTAGAGCTTGCGCCTTATGCTCGTATTGGTAAATAAGGCTTTGATAATAGATTTTCTAATAAAAAAATTTCAGCTGGCAGGGCAGAAATTGCGATTAGACAAGGTTTAACTTCAAATGGACCTTTAATTGAAAATTTAAAACTACCACCGACTCATTTTCGTAATACACAACGGCAAGAACATGTTGTTCCAATTTCACAAGGTTTCTATGTCAGTTTTCGTGGATTATTTCGACCAGAATCGAAACTGATCATTGTTTATGCTGCTTTTAACTATAAAGGTTGATTGAAAAAAAAACACAGAGGGTTCAAAAAATTGATAAAATCCAATTTTGTAGATTGTTGCACTGGATCCGATTTTCGTTGCCAGAATTTACGTTGTATTTCAGCATTATTGAATTGTGATGGTTTCGATCATTGTGGTGATGACAGTGATGAATTATCAGATGTTTGCTCTAAAGGTTCGCATTATTTGATTCCCAGTGGCGTAACTACACAATTCTAACTCTATTTTTCGAACGAAGTGACAATCAGATCAATAAACAGGAAAATGAGGCATTCTCATCCCCACCAATTTGGTCGAATATGATGTCACTGCTTGCCAAAATATTTGACCAAGAGGTGTCCAAGTGCTAAACTATTCAGGGTGGTGGCGTATTTACCGTTCGGCCACTTAATATGCAGCACGTCATCTCTTTCCAAGCAAGTGAGGCCGGAAATACCTCATTTTTGACTAAAAAATTACCTGATCTAGTTGATGTAGCTACGCCACCGGACTTTTTTGTTGTAAAAATCGAAAATATCACCTAAATGCAATTGTTTAGATCCCAAGAATCGCCGGAACTGGTCGAATATCCCCAATTTTCTCTTTCCGAAAGTTGAGAACTACACCGATCTAACTACAGTAACACTAGTGTTTTTGCTGTGCAGTTTTGGTTTGTGAATTGCATTACTTTTGGATCCCCCCTTGACAAATATAGGAATTTCCTAGGTTTGGTTGGTTTAATTTGTGCTCTGGCACTTTTACTTTATCGAATCAGTCTACGAACACGCCATCAAAGACACATCCAGAATCATATCGAAACTATACAAGCAATACTCGGTAAAAACAATATAACACGCAAAAATTGTACACCGAATTTGAGTTTAATTAAAATTCTAGAAGAAGGGGTTGGTGAAATCCAAGAAGAGATAATAATGGGTGATGATCCACCAGTTTATGAACCACCTCCAGAATATAATGAAGTTGTTAAGTCCGCCAATACGAAAACTCGGAATAAATCGAAAAGGTTTTGTTTCTTTGTGGATTTCTCTAAAAGGGGTGAAAATGCTAAGAGTTTATTAAAGATGTTCCAGATGCCACCCTTATAGTCGCAAGACTACCCTACAACAACCGAAAATTGACGCAACTTCTCTCCAGGGTACCAGTCATAATTGTCCAACAAACCCCGCTATACCAATCCCAGATTCGCCACCGCCACCGTATAATTCCAACCAATCGCAATCACTGACTCCTGGTAAATACTCTTGTGATTTAGATTTGATTTCGAATAGGGGAGGAATTGAATTTGTCTGGCAATTTGAAGGTCCATCTGGGATTAGTCGGCAACCACAACCACCACCAAATCGATGGCAATTCGATCGATTTTTCCGCAAAAAATTGAGAACTGCTGGACGATGTATTGGTTTTCGTGATGATGGTTTATCGGGATATTTCTCTGATCCGGAATTGATGTATTCGATCAAATCTGAGGATTTTCAGGTTTCGATCAATTATAAACGAAGTGTATCATCGGATAATCTTATTGTTAGAGATTTATGAATTAAATAAAAGCCTGCATCAATAAATAAAGTTGATTTTTTTGTTTGCGTCAGAAAAACGCGATAACCAATCGGATTCTAGAACTTATATACGCGCGCTGCAATTCCGAGCTGCTGATTGGTCAGTACGATTTGTCGCACTACCGTGTATACCAGTCTTAGAAATTCTGTGAATATTAACTTCTACAGTCAAATTAGCTTGCGGTAAGGCCCAACAAAACAGCAATAAAGTAATTTGACTTATAAGTTAATATTCACAAAAATTCTCAGTTTACTATACGGACAGTCAGTGCCGGACCGGCTTTCGTTGGCCCCGGGGGAGTTTATGAGGAGAGAAGACATCTTATCAGCTGATGGTCAAAAAATATACCTTAAAGGATTACCGGCGGCCCCTCAAATGCTACTTGGCCCCGAGAAAATCTCCCCATATCCCATTGTGCAGTGCGCCCCTACGGACAGTGTGGCTGAAATAAAACAAACTGTTTTCTTCTAAAATTTATTAGATAATATCAGACTAGAGTTTTTTATTGCATTATCACAATACGTTTACAGTTTCATTAATAAATAAAACAATGTTGTATTTTGCAATTAATAGAGTTTTTGCAGTTGATACGTTATCGCTATTTATAGTGTTATGCACATTTCACCATAACGCTAAATCTTGGTAGAAAGAGATAAATTTGTTCTGCCAACATCACCTGTTTAGCGTAAGTTTATCGTAAACCGCACTGGACGTTAACGTAACAGCTGCAGAAACGCCTCAAATACCAGGCACTTAAACGTAAACCTTTTGAAAATATAACGTAACATTAACGTTACCGACAATAACAATACTTTTTCAAATTAGCATCATCAACACAATTACTATGTGAACTATATCGATCTAATCGACTAATAGCACCACTTAAATTAAAATCTATTTTGGCTTTATCACTATTATTATTATCAATATTATTATTATTATTATTATTATCTGTTATAATATGTAATGTCGATTCAAATACTGCTTTTGGTTTTGTTTCAAAAGTAATCAATAAATATGTATTATTTTGATAATTATTTATATTTGAAATACTCGAAGATATCACTTTATTTAATACAAATTTGGCACATTTATACTCACTACGTTTCTTCTGTATAATTTCCCGGATTTTCCTTAACGTATAACTGATACCATCCAGGACAGTTTGATTGTTTTTATCAATTGAATTATAACCATCACAGGTACACCAATGTTGTTCAATACCGGCTTCTTGACAGGATCGTTCCAATGGTACCGGCTCGAATAACGACTGACATAACGGACAAGCGTTACTTTTACGTATCGTATAATTAAATCCTGATAATTGAATGATATGTTGTAACGTTATATGTAGATCATAAGGTGTTGTAAATCGATAACAATTCTCTTTTAAATTCTGATATAATTTCGGATATTTCGCCTGGAATTTCTTCGGTATTGAAAAATATATAAACGGTAAACGTTCTTCCAACCATCCGGTATACGTATACCGTATCTCACCAAATCTCAAACCATGGTCACTAAGAAATATCATTATCGTATTCTCTAAAATACCACTATTCGTTAAATCACCAAGAAAATTCACAATTCTCTTATCCATCCCAGTGGGTGAATTCAATTCATTATGACTGAATGTATTCATCCAGAAAAACCCAAAATTCGGTAAATTCTTCATTGTTAATGCAAAATCTTTGGCTAAATTCAAAATACGTTCACCGGACGTTTCCGGACCAGTACAATAACTCATACCATCTTTACGAACGATTTGTAATTTTTCACTACCAATCATATACGGTCGGAAATAATAATCAGTGGGTGGTTGTGTAAAGCCTTTTTTGCGATAATTAAACGTATTTATACTGGCCTCATCTTCTGCATAACCAGTTATATAGCCTAATTTGCGGAAATCATACCATAACATTGGACATTTATCGAGATGGTCTTGAATTTTTGGATTACAAACGTTATATGCGTACGTTTCATTATAACCGGTCAAGATTGCCATTACATTGGGAAATGTGTTATCGTCCATTTTATTGTAGCCTTTTAACGATAACCATTGGTTGTTCTCTAGAAAATTATAAGTCTCTGGTAATGCTCGGATTAAATTTAATCGAGATATACTATCAATTCCAACAAATAAAACACTAAAAATATCTGTTAACTCTCGAGTAAAATTTGTTAGTTTTTCGTTAATTGTTGGTTTAATTGTAATAACAGCATGAGTATTAACGTACACTTCTTTCTTCGTTTTGGCGTCTTTACAATGAACCATGATCGATTCTTCAGTAACTGTGGTGTTATTTTTGAAAGTCTCACATTTCGATATACTACAAAATAACTAATTAATTAAGATAATTAGTGATTTTAATTAGTAATTTTTACTAGACGTTATCATCTGGATGATTTTTGTCCCATTTTCGTGTAATATTTGACCAACAACATATAACACCATTCCTGGTATAGGACGGAACGATTTCATTGTCAATATGTAATGTTGCTATATTGTCAGTTTTTGTAATATATGTTAATAAATCGTGTTTTGTACAAGGTTTATATTTTTCCGGGTGGTGGAATTTTTTTGCATCTTTATTGAACGGGTGTAGATTGGGTATTTTGCATTTGGAGCTATAGACAAGGAAACCAGTATCTGGAACGATGAAAGTTGATTAGATCCTACAGGGTGTCAAACCTTAGAAATAAAACGAAATAAATCTTTTCTAAGAGGAGGAGTATCGTTTCAACTATAAAATTACACCCACTTTGTGTCTATGGCCTGACACCCGGTATATACGAAAAAATCTATAAAAACTACCCCTAAACAAAGTATTTTTGAACTGTATCTATACTTGTAATTTCTAGATATTTCCACCCTGTTTATCGAATATTACAGCAGACGTCCGGAAAAATTGTGTAATTGCTCTTAATTCCATTCGTAATTAATTGATAATCTCCATCATGTAATTGATATCCCACTGGAAGTACTCCTACTGTGAAAACTGTACAACCGTCAGTATGGAAAGTGAAGAGATTAAATTTTTTTGGTAAATAGAAAATGATAATTTGTTTAAAACGCAAATCTATGGATAGAAACAACTGTATTTTTGTCCAAAGACTTGTTATTTGATTAATAAAATCCAATTAAAAACAATATTTGTTTGTCAAAAAATTCACCTTTCTGATAAACCACTTTAGATAAATATAGAAAAATAAATTTGTTTCCCGTCTGGTTTGTTGCATTTAAGCAAAGTATGTCTACCGTTTCTAATTCGGTAGTTAACATGAAAGATCATATTCGGTTTCCACAATAATTATTCCCACTATTTTTCGATTTTATCATTTAGAAATACGTGATTTCCTGACATTCAAATGTTATACGCTCAGTTTTTATGATAAACTAAAAATTGTATACTGTATGAGCAAAAAAAGACATCACTTTTTGTAATTATGTTGGCGATACTGATGGTTGTCAGTTACAAATCGAATACGTATGAAGACAGTGCTATCTGTTAATAGACATTTTTTTAATAATACAGTAGTACCACACGATTTTAAGGTTAAATAGCCTACTGTGATGTAATTTAAAGAAAAAGAGATGAAATTTATTCATAGATAAACCATAGTCACACGGCAGATCTAAATTACAATTTGACTAACCGTTCGTTCACATAGGGCAAGTGCAGTGGCAAGGGTAGTGGCAGTGTGGATTGCAATAATTAAACATGTGTAATCATATAGATAGTCCCGTTCACATTGGCTTGCAAGCGGTAAGAACGTTGCAAGGGCAGTGCAAAAGCCAGCTAACTTTTAGCTTTACCAAGCCACCGTTTTGTAAATGCCAATCACAAAACAGCATTTCGAGAGAGGGAAGAGAGCGAATAAGCGACGTTTTTTAAAGCCGCAGAACGGTCGGCGTAAGGCCAAGTTTACATTGGTCGAGTTAGTAGGCTAGTAGGGAAGGATAGTGCGTACTATCCCGTTACTAACCTAATGTAGCAGTGAGTATAGTAGAGTGGATAGCACATGTGAAATAGTACACTATACCATCCGTTCCTCCACCACGACACTCTACCGGTGTAAACAGGCTGTTCATCGTGACACAGGTGAACTACTAGCTGTGTGTAAACGGCTACTATCCCAAACTGCGTAGAGTGCAGTGGTCTAGAGCCGTGGTAGCCAACTTGTTTGCCCTTGAGATCGACTCACTTCATAAAAAGTTGGTCGCAATCTACCTATCAAGTTTGCGATATTCATCAAATTCAAACCCCTGTGCTTCACCTGCATGGAATTCGGGATAATAAGGCTCCATGACGACAGAATACAGCGTACAACACTGGCTACTCACAGTCAGTCCCGCTGGAGAGTGTAAAAGGGTTGGCCGTAACAGTGGTATTTACAAGCGAGCAGTCCGCGCACCAGGACAACCATAATAGCTTGACTCGTACCTAATATGAGCGCGCATACAACTCAGAGGCCTATATTTCGGCTTCTACTAAATTGATTCAGATGAAACGAAGTGTAGATTACTTCTGGAAGTCTCTATTTTACAATTGCCAAATTTTCTTGGAAACAAATTAGCCGTTTTAGCGCCAACCTTTCTCAAACCAATAAACAAACAGAAAGGCAGATGAAACTTCTAAAAATTGTGAATTTCGTTTCGGGATTGTATGTGTTATCACTATTACGACAAAAAATCGATTGTACCGATAGACACTACATTTTCATCGTATTAGTATAGGTTGCGATCGATCAAAGATTGTTTTGCGATCCATAAGTCGATCGCAATCGACCTGTTGGCCACCCCTGGTCTAGAGGAAAAAGTAGGCTAGTGTACTATCCTGATACTATCCTAATGTAAACTCGCTAAAGTAGCCGATGCACTTGCACTCGTCAGCTGCCCTTGCCACTGCACTTGTCCTATATGAACACAATTTTGCAATTTATGTTTTTATTTTATTATTTGATTGTATTGCACACTGCACAATGATTATGTAATACATTAAATTGTAATAAATCAAATTGTAATTACCTATAGTGGAGTATAGGTAAATCATTAGAACTGTAATAAACTTGTTCTCTATGAATATAACCCACAATTATATTGATTTTATTATAACTCTAACTAACTTATATTGAAAGATATTTGTCTTTAAATAATTGACAATCTATATGAGAAACGAATAAACTAACATTTTCATTAACATTGAAACTTATTGATGAATCGATTTGGTTGAATATTAAGAAACGAAATATGTAGGAAAAAATTATTCCACTTACCATTCCAATTGGTTGTATCTTCGGGTTTAACGAAAGACAATGAACATCTCAGAATTGTTACATTATTATACATAAAAATTAATAAAATCGAACTGATGAAAAATGATGCACATAATAATTTCTTATAAGGACTTGTCGAGAAATAATCCAACATGCTTATAGATACTGGAAAAATAACAATATTGTTAAAACCATATATACCTATGCACTGATAAAAAAATTGTGTTTTCTTAAGTTTATTATACAAAAACATCATAATAATTTATTACTTTAATTTTTAAATAATTTCACCCAAAAAACAAGAGTATTGTTAACAACATATTTTGAGTGTTGAAAAACAACAACACAGTTTCCAGTTGTGTTTGATCAATATAGTGATAACAATCGATTCATTAACAATGAGCCTATAAATTTCACCTTTATTTCCAAATTATTATTTTAAATAGAAATTACGTAATTTTTGTCCCTCGAGTACATATTGTTATTTTGTCATGACTTACCGATTGATCCAATTTGGGCATTTTTGGTCTTCCCCTCGTTTCAAATTCCTTCAAATCCGGTTAATTCATTTAAAATTACGCACTAGTAACTGATTTGGTGGATACAGAAGAAAGGATCAAGCAGGATACGTTTTGATGAACATACACACACACACACATAGACACGCACAAGGGGTGTTTGTATGTAAAGGAGCAGCCACTTCAACAAGAGAGAACATCAATAGGATAAGGGAGTCTGCGCTGTTTTTGTTTCGTTTTTCTCTAACATCTAACACTGGATGTTGGAGAAACTGTATCAAATTGATAAGGCCTTGTTACAACAACAATAATAATAATAATAATAATAACAATTGCATCAATAATTAACACTATTTGCACTATCTGGCGGTTGCAATTTCGGAGAAAAAAAAGTGCATATTCGTAGGATTCGAGTAGTAGGTAACTCACGTGTATGTTAATTAAATTGATTTTAATAGAATTTCATGGAGATTATGGTCAATTTTCTTCGAGACAGGACAAATAGAAGGCCTTTCTAAAAAAAATCTAATAATCTTCAAGGCAAGATTTTGAAACATAATAATTTTTAACAATCCTTAAAATTGCTAATTAACCAAATTGGATTCTTATTTAAACGCTTTTAATGGATTTTTTGCGACAAAATCACTAATAAAACTTACTTAAATAAAAGTATAATCTGTGCGACAGTGATTGTGCACTTGACACTATAAAGTAGAATTAATTTTGGCTCAGTAATACGCTAAAATATCCTTGCAATTCTAATTTTATGCTTTTCATTTTGATAAATTATTAGAACGCTCTCCTATAATTTCATATCAAAATAATGGTTTTTATCAAATTTATTTCCTTATTTATGATCCACTTCCGTCCCCCTACATATGTATATAAAACACACTATTTAGATAATAGGACTGGTGATTTTTCCAACAAATTTTTTATTTATTAACAATTTTTCATAAAGATTGCAATTTTTTCCTGTAATTTTCTCCATCATTTCTATTTTAATCAGATGAAATTATTCACAATTAACTAATAACATTGAAGAAAATGCATTATGCATTTTTTTCTAATTAGTAGGTACAGGTGTGTTTATGCTGCAGGCAAGGCCTCGTTGAAGACTGATACTTATCTGGCAGTGTCCTAAATTTTTTACAGTGTTATGATACCAACAATTATACGTTTTATGTAAAAACAGAAGATAAAAGGCCTATTGTTCTTGTTTTTCATAATTCACAAATTAGTAGCTGAAGTTTTTGAATTCCTTCGGACTGACTTGTTAAAGCTCCCCACGCACACCGATGCGTGCATTGACTCCAATGTTTCACAATGCATTGGTCTTACTTACATTGTTGCGATGCAGGAACCCAAGTCCAGCGCGGGATGGTGAACCGCCACTCAAAGCATTGTAGTTTATGTACAAAAAGGAGCGTTTTAGGGAGAACGTTATAGATTGGTCGTACGAAAGAACACTATTTGATTTTAGGACCAGCAGGTGTGTGGGACAACTTGATGTCGATGCAATTTTATGAAACATTGGAGTCCATGTGTGTGTAGGACCCTTTAGAATCAATATCGCGTAGACAAACTTGATCGATGCAAGTTGCATGAAACATTAGAATCGATGCGTGTGCATTGCTGCATGTTTCAGCGTGTGTAGGGCGCTTTATATCCAATAGAGTTTTATCGTTGACATTTTTTTTAATAAACCTAACCGAGGACAAGTACAGGCAATAGGAAACCACAGGAAATGCATTTAGCTAACAATAGCATCTTATGTAAGTATATTGTTTGAGAAAATTCTTGTTTTCTTGTGAAGCAGTTGGGAAAATTTTCAAAAAATTTATAAATTTTGCAGTTTATTTATTACAATTAGCTTTCTTATTAATCAGTTTCGATAAAAAAATCTGATTTGTTACATTATATTGTGTTTACAAAAAAATATCTGATTTTTATTATTTATTTTAACGTTTATCTGTTGCAGTGCATTTTTTCCTGTTATCGATGGTAAATAATTATGATATGTCCAGGGCCGTATTTAAATGGAGGCGCAAGCTGGGGGCTGCATTTTCTATTATCTAAGAGTCCTTCTTCTTTTACAATTAGTGTCCTAGTACGAAAAGTAAGAGCTAATTTAACCCACTAACGAATATAAGGGCTTCATATAATATGGAACTTCAAGTCTCTGAGGCTGGAAATACGGCCCTGTCACCGTCTAGTCAATTTAACTTTGGGAAAAACCGGCAGAAGGAAAGTTAGTTGCAATTCCAAAGGAATTTTCACTTTTTTCCACCCACCCCCCAGAAGACAAAATTTCTTCAATTGCATTTCCGTATTCGTTTAAAAATAGCAACAAATAATAATAATAAGTAATAAAACTCAAAAATCAATTTTTTTTGGAAATTAATTTAAAATAGTCACTTACCTATTTTTTTGAAATACTTTCGCTTCAACATTTAACTGCAACTGTATCTGCCGACTGATAATTTCGTTATTTACCCTATCGATTGATCTATTTTACTCTCGTGTATGCGGCAAAAAAAACACTTAATACGTTTCGATATAATTTAATATTGAAAAAAAATTACTTACATATAAAAAAACATTAATTAAATTAATCTGACATCAATTTTATGCCCTATATTATGTATATGATATAAGTATGTAAAACATAAATAAATATAATTTATATATATTTATATATATTTGTTTGAGCATAGAAAAGTCTCTTTCTTGCTACGAAGTCTACATTAGATTTCTAAAACTCGCAATAAAGGGTACTATTTGATTTGATTTTTAAGGGATGACAGTAGAATGAACGGGTGCCATTCCTTCTACTGATAATAATTATTATACAAAAAATTTTTGGCATTGTACATGGAATTGTGGGACAAAAATTACGAATTGGTTCCTCGGACTAGTGGACATCCTGCAAAATGGTTTTTAGGTTGAAATAAACATAGAAATTTTATCAGAAATGTTGATTCTTACTGCAAACAGAACAATTACGTTCATCCGTACCATCACCGCATCCATCCCGTCCTGAACATGCAATCGCACTGGATCGACACCGTCCATTTCCACATCTTAACGGACAATATTCAGAACGTCGCCTTCGTGAACGTCCACGACATATATGCGCCGGTTCATCACTACCATCACTACATCCAATGATTGCATTACAGAATTCATATTCTGGTAAACATTTACCATCGGCACATTGAAACGTATCGGATGGGCAACCGTGTTTACCAGTTGCCTGACAATCACTCTCATCTTCACCATTCGGACAATCTTTGACACCATCACATCGGCCAGCACGTGATACACATCGTCCCGATGATTTACAATAGAATGCTTCTGCTGGACATTTATTTCGATGGCATTCTTCATCAGAACCATCGAGACAATCTTTGTGACCGTCACAGACAAAGAACCAACTGATACAAGTACCTGAACTACGGCACTGGAAATGGTGATATAATACAATAAACTAAAGGAAAATTGAAGGAAATCAAAGAAGTATAGAAGTAGAAGAAGATCGCCTGAACGTTGTTGTTGTGTGGTGAAATCGAAAGTTGAACGTACGGAAAATAATCACGTTCATAATGAGATTTTACAGGCAAGGTCGTGATAAAAAGAGAATGTAAACAGAGTCGGACTAAATGGAAAATCTCTGAATCTTCCGGGAACGGCCCTAAAAGTGATCAAATACCGAAAAATTCTAGTTTATATCATATTTGTTTCGATGAAATGGAAATTCCTATCGAGTTAAGTTCTTGTAAAGATTTATTTAAAACAAAAAATTGGCTAAACATAAATTACTTCCATCTATTCCGCAACACCAAAAAAACCCGAGAATATTTTCATGTTGTGTGCTATTTATAATGAATGCGAGCAATAAACTCGTCAATTATATCCATAATGTAAAAGTTACAAGAACGTTTTATATTAAATCACCAGTTTAATATTAGTTTTTTTTATAAATATTCCTGCTTTCATAGTTGTTAGAAATACACCTACCTATAATCACTTTTTAACACAACTCAAATTGCTACAAATTAAAGTTGGAATTTGTCTTGTTTTTTGCGCAATTTTAAAGTGTGCCCTTTTATTATACGTTTGAAATGTTCATTCCTAATTAGTGTTCCCGACAAAAAATATATACATAGCGTTTTTGTGTGATTTGTGTAGTCAGTGTAAACATTTCTTTCTTTTTTGTGTGTGTTATTGTCCTAAGCCGCCACTGGTGCTATTCTAGCGGCCTTGCAAACAGGCTACATGTTTAATTAATAACGACTATATTATTATTAGTTATGCAATTTAACGGTGGTTTCCTCTTCGAGTCTTCTATTCTTTCAAAGTGGTCTTAGAAAAGATGACCTTTAGTAACTGCCGCGCCGACTGTGAAAGATGACTTTGTAAAATTTCCATTTAATACAAATTCAATAAGCAACCTTTGATTAATAGAAGCCACCGGAAATACTCGATTATTATTTAATAAATGATATAAAATGGGGAAAATTTGAAGAAACGACAACAACGGATCAAGGCTTGGAAGCAGGACCGGCTGTGAGCATATCGATGCCCCTATTTTGACATTTCAATGGTACTCTGGTGCAGGCACGTTTGTGTCGCCCCTTACGCTCACTAAAGTAATCGCTAGAAACACGACTTTTTGGCCCGGCGCATGTTGAGACACAGTTCAGCACAGCGTAGTCAGGAAAGATAGGTAACTGTGTCTCAAAAACCTGAACTGCTCTGCCCTGTGCTGCCTGTGTCTCCTGTGTCTCAATATGCACCGGACCTTTGAGATCTTTTGTGGTGCAATGGATAAACACGCATATTTTGTCAGGCATTTGCTTAGTGGACGGTTTACTTGAGCCGGCCCTGGACGGCGGAAAAAACAGAACACGATCCTTGTCTTCAGCATTCGATTTGCATAATTGTAGATTAGTTATAGCTGACTTAATTGAATTGATTGAACACCGTATACATATATATTATTTACCTGGAATGTTCCGGCTATGCATCCTCTATTCCTTGCGGAACAACCTGTTGTTGTTGTTGTGAAATTTGTACGTACTATACAATCACATACACCATTAATACATCTAGATGATGGATCAGCCGCCTGACACTGAAGGTCGGTCACGCACGGTAAACCCAAACTGACAGCCTCATCAGCAGCAGCAGCAGCAGCAGTAACAGCAGCTGCTGCAGCGGCAGCAATACCAACAGCATCATTTATACGGGTTCTTATACCAGTTGTTGTTGGTGGCAGGATTGCTACAACAACAACAACAATAACTATAGACTAGAGAACTTGATAATATATGGACGTACAGGATGTCTGGCATATGTGGAACCAATGGTACCAATAGTTTCTCTTTATCCGTGAAAAATGGGAAATAGTCCTTCTTAGTCGGCGCCAGTGATGGACCCAACTCATAACTGATCCTGCTCCTTTAAATTTGTACACCGGTTTTCCAACCCATTCTACTGTGGGTCCAGTCCTGACGACCATCAACCCCTTCACTTATTGTTAGTGATAATGCCCCTTTTACTATTGGTTCCACATATGTCGGACAGCCTGTATTATAATTATGCGGATATACTGTTGAAGAAAAATTGACCAATTATCTTTTTTATAAGTTGTTAGGATTGTTAGTATTATTATTATTTGTAAGTACATTGGCTCTTACGCTGATGGCTGCCAAGTACTCTTAAGACAATGTCATTTACATAGTAAATAGTGATTTAAAATGATTTAGATAGACTATGATGATGATGAGGTGGAATGAATTTTGTAAAATTTCTAGAAATTTATTTAAATAATGAGTATTATTTATAGATACACACAGATCAAGCAAATTATTATTACAATTTTCAAAATAATTACGACTCTTCAACAATACGTTAGTATTAACGTTAAATCCTGTTAGACAAAGAAAGCGAATTGCGCTAGTAGCTTATTTTGTACTATGCGCAGTCGTTTCTCTTTCTCTAATGCTGCTTTCAACGCTATCCGTCGTGTCGTCCAAAATTCAACGACAACCAATCAAAAGCCAGAAACCCCAGTCGTCCAATTAGAATTCCTTCGGGCGACTGGACTTTGTGGCTTCTCATTGGTTGTCGTCGGATTTTGGACGACACGACAGGGTGCCTTGAAACCAGCATTAGCGTTAACGTTAACGTGATTATTAACGAGTCTTGATGGAGGTGTGAGGAAACAAGAAGGCGACTCTGCTAGCAAAAAATTTAGCCCAAAAAAAAAATTGTTACAAATTACTAGTTTCATTTTAGATTGTGATATTTTTATTAGCAACAACCAAGAAATTACTATTTTTAGAGATTGTTGTTAGATTGTTTAGAGTCGGCTTAGAAAAATATAAAGATACTGGAATTAGTGGAGTAAAAAAAATGGCTAAAAACTATGATCATTTGAACAGATCATAAAACTTAGCCTGACTAAAGAATTTAAAGAAATTACTGGATGTTGAATGTTGTTGTTGTTGTTGTTGTTGCAAATCCGGCATTACTGTTGGTTTCAATTCCATCACTGTTGTCCTCTGGTTGTTGTTGTTACTGGCTGTAATCTCTGTATTTGGTATCAATTTAACATCATCGAATGCAGTGGTTTTACGTTGTATTATTGTTGTTTGTGGCAAATCTGTAGTTGTTGTTGCAATTGTTGTTATTATTGTTGATAAATGATTATCTTTAATTAGATTAGAATCGATATCAGGTTCAGGTGTTGAACTAGTTGATTGTATTGATACTGTAATTGGTTGTTGTGTTGTTGTTGTTGTTGTTTGGAATGCTGAACGTACACAACTATCACCAACTTGTTTAAATGGTGAATTGCATTGACAACGACCGAATAGATTTGGTATTAGAAAATCGCAATGACTATCAGCTGTCCATAAACGACAATGGGCATTACTGTAGCAGACATTTCCTGGTCTGGCAGCTGTAAGAATTCCACAGAAGAAAACAAAAACAAAAAAATATATTAGCAACACAATTTTTTGCAATTCTTCTCTAAACATTAAATATGTTTGAATTGTTTCAATAAACCGTTCAGTAAACTGTTTAAAATTACGGATAGACATCCACCAAAAGAAGCAGAAACAAAGTAAACAAACGTTCCAACTATAAAACCGAACAAAAATCGTACTGATGAGAGAGTAACATATGTAAGCATAATGATGCACATGCTTGTGAATTTTACTTAAGCCATAAAAGAATAGACTATTGTTTTAATGTTTAACCAGTCTTTAGTTTCCCAACTTTATTAGTTTAACGGTATCGGTTGAGGAGGATGTATAAATTTTTTTCAAATAAAAATCGAAATTTACACTACATTCTAGATTACACGTACAACCTACAATCGTGGGGATATTATTGTAAAATTAAATTTATATTAATAATATCGCCTTGCTAGTTGTATTTCTTGTTTAATTTCCTGTTCATTGATGGTCTTTTAATTCTCGAAAAAACAATAATAGGTACTTCAAACCTCAATTGTTATTCATATCGGTACAACTGTACTTTTAAACAGGCAATGCATTTTAAGTATTCAAAATATTCATCGATATGTGTACGTGGGTATGCAATAAAACCGAAATTTGATTTAGCGCCAACAACGGCACTTGGACCTCAACAAACCAAAACGAACTATAAGTGAGTAATCGATAAATTTAAACATAAAGATTCGAACCCGGGTCTCCCAATTTCCGGTCGGGTGTGGGAGACCCGAGTTCGAATCTCAAATAAATTGAAACATAAAGATCGGAACTCGGGTCGCTCAATTTTCGATCGTGTGTGGGAGACCCGAGTTCGAATCTCAAATAAATAGAAACATAAAGATTGGAACCCGGGTCTCCCAATTTCCGGTCGAGTGTGTTAGAGACTCGAGTTCGAATCTTGAATAAGTGAGAAATCGATAAATTGAAACATAAAGATTGGAACTCGGGTCTGCCAATTTTCGGTCGGGTGTAGGGGACTCGAGTTCGAATCTCGACAGAGGCGGCGAAACATTTTCGGATGTTATTAACGGTGATAAAAATTCAACAATCTAATCACGCCACTTGTTATTTTCAATATTTATATGAAACATAAAAATTAATTTTCCTTTCGTTGGTAAGCTGGCTTGAAAAAAATCGATCGTCTGTATGTCGTAATTCATTAAAATGAAAATTGAAACAGTTAATCTAGACATAAATTTATAGCTTTAATAGAGGACATCTCGTACGTACACGCACACGTAATTCTGATCCATGGAAAGCAAAAGTTAATTAAATTTTAATTATTATCGAATGAAAATGCTTTAGTTTCTCATTATTTTTATCAAAGGAAAGTGAGGAAAACATGTAGATTTTGAATTCTTTTTTTTGATTTTCTGTACCGTTTACAATACAATTTATCCACACGCTACACGTACGTACATGTAGAGAAAGAGACATTCTTTGACCTTTTATGTCTGTAATATGTGAACTTCTAGTGCGCATTACAGCGGGACCGTCACGTCCAACCCGTCTGAGACAAAATTAAACCACTGCTATAAGAAAAATGAGACACGCCCAGAACTTCAGAAATTTCGGGCAAAAACTCCAATTCGAATGCCTTTAATTTTTTGACAACACCGGTCGGATGCAACGGTTCCGCCGTAATGCGCGTACTCGCTGAAAGTGTCATCTTGGCCATATTTTATGCTATACCATGACTATATTTCATTGTTGTCTAATGGTAGTCGTCATTATTATTAGTTTTATACTTGTACAATAATAATAATAATAATAATAGAAGTAATAATAAAGACTGGTATTGTTTTATTCAGTGTTGTGGATACTCACGTCCTAGACAAGTGTGTTTCCTGAATTGCAGGAAACCATCAACACAATGACACGCCCCATCTATACAGCTACTGTTTGCTACTTTTAACGAACATTGCTCCGGTACAATACAATCGTAACCAAGAAGAGTTGCTGGAAGAAAAGAAAAACGAACAAAAAACCAATTAATTATTATTATAAAAATAAAGTAGAGCGTCAATAATCCGGAATAATTAATGTCACATGTCTCATGGAAATCGAATGTATATTTGGACGAAGAGGATCGCTGACTGCCCCGGATTATCGGTGCTCTACTGTATTTGCTGTACCTACCTTGAATGCATGTGGTTTGGTTAACTCTAGCAAAGAACGATTGACATGAACATCTTCCTCTATTACATACAGATCCAGTTATAGTTTCTCTACATTCCCAATCACTGTTGCATTCATCACCCAAAACATGTGCATCAATTTTATAACAACTGTAAATCTGCAATCAAAGTGCAATTGCAACATGATTTTCTTTAACATCATAAGAATTGAATCAAAAGTAATAAAAGAATATTAACGGTAATAATACTGATTATATAACATAGACCCTTTGTTAATAAAAATTTGAAAGAAAAGAAAAAAATGCATAAATAACAGCATCTGGTCGATTGGAAGTAATTCAAGCTTATATAACAAATCATCATTATATGGGTTTTTCTAGTTTTTTTTTTTTTTGATAAACAAAAAATCATCATACATACAGAATTAATGATCGAAAAACTGATGTGCAAATAATGATTGTAATTTTGATGAAACCTGATAAGAAGATCTATGTGTGCATTTGAAAATTGCTAGCCTTTAACTGAACTCGCTGATGTAATTTAAGATGATTTATCCTTGTCAGTAGTTAAGATGGAAAATCGAAAAGGTTCCACGTCCTGCCAATTACGAGGACTACAGGTCAAATCCAATATTATTTAACATCTAAATTTTCACCCTTTAGGCCTTGCAATTCCAATTATCGGTAAACCTATGAGAGATTAGCTGAAATTTTTACTTCTTACTACGACAGCCACTTAAAGAGCAAAAACCTGGGCTTCATTCGAATTATCTTATAGGAGTTTTGCAAAAACAGTAAAACGGTAATTTAGTGTTTTTCCTTCTTGTATAGAATTTCGCACCATCAATTCGTTATAATAATAAATTTTACGATAAAAACCCAATTGTTTCATGAAATTCAATTATAAATCGTTCACTTTTCCACAAAATATTGTTTTAAAGCAAGAGTTTTTATAGTTACCGTTAACGTTAACGAGGAATCTTGTTAGAAATAGAAGGTAAATTGTGCAAATAACGCATTTAGTGCCTGCTCTGTACGATTTATCGTGGATATTAGCGTTAACGTAAGAACTTTATCTTTTGTGACCGTTATGACAACTTTTTCTGTACCAAATCTGGATATTCTGATCAAAGACCTGTCTATTGATGGTAATGGTGTGAATTTTATGAAATATCGTGATCTTATTGTTTAATTGGTCATAGGTAGATATCATTATCATGAATTGAACGTTTTGTGCACGTTGCATCTGATTATATTATTTCAAGTCGTTGTGATAAATTTTATTCAAGAAACGAGTGAACCTTCACTATCTAGACACTGTCAAGACAATAATGTTCAATGTTTTTCTCCTCCTTTTTCCATCATATCGATCTAATGGTCTTTGGTCTCTGAAAAGTTCGTGCCGTTACATAGTTTCAAGATACTAAATCGGACAAATAAATTAGAATACGGAAATAGTGTTTTAGAGTAAAAATTTATAACGTAGTGCAGATTCTTTACTGTCAATCGTTTTAAATAAGATCTTGATAGTGTCCAGAGTCTAGTTGAACAGTCTCGATTTTGATAAGAAACTGGAATTTATGATATAAATACGTATTTTTGTAGGTAGGCGTCCAGACACTTTTATATCAAGATTCTATCTACTAGGACAAGTGTCAAAAGTGCAAATCCATTTCGATGTCAAACAACATATTTCTCCAGTTTTTTTTGTGTCTTCTTATTACACTATATGGACAGATAAACGCAAGACTAGTCGGTTATTACATGTTCCGTTGAAAATAGCGGATTATAGCCCACGATCAAACCTGATTTTTCCACATATTTTCTTTAACAATTCCACAAAAAAGTAGAACCTGTTAATTATTGTTAAGTTCAAAAATTTGGAACGAATTACACTAGATATGGTTAAATTTCACAACAAAAGTATTAAATATTGTAAGAAGGGCGATCATAGTCGTATCATTATTGCGCTAAAATTAAAACATTTAAATTACAATTCTAACCAACTATAGCGGATATTATTGTGTAGTTAGAATGAAATTATATAGGTAGCGAAAATATGAAAAGAAAACAACCAAATCTGCTTTGTTGACTATATGGAGAAGACATTATTATTATTAAATTGTATAAAACGTGATTTAAAACTACCCACATATGATATTTTAACAGTGCCTATATAATAACAACAATAAACAACAAATTCATCACACAACAACGAATAGAAACTGTATTGTACTAGATGATGTAATTTACAAGAAGATTTTACAATTATAATTTATTATTTTTTTGTTCAAAGAGAACAAGAACATGATGATGATGATGATGATGATTACAATGCCCGACCAAAAATAACTTATGAGTACCTATCTTCAAAAAACGGAAGAACCTTGTTTGAAACGCAGGTAGTCCTTGAATATGTAGGTATTCGTAATATTCAAGAATGCATTATGATTTTACAACTTTGATCCGGCAGCAGGTTCGACAACCGGTCTCAGATTGATCGAAAACTGTACGGTAACCTCGGTGACACCGCGACAGACTACTTGAAACTAATTTAAAGTAATGTTTATTTTCCTAAGGGCCGGTGCATATTGAGACACAGGCAACACGGGCAGCACAGCGCAGAGCAGTTCAGGTTTTGCGCATAATGCCACGCAATGCAGTTCAGACCAGTTTAGTACTGCGTCCCAATATGCGCTATCGCCTGAACTGTCCTACACTGATGAACTGTGTGTCAATATGCGCCGGACATTATGATTTTACAACTTTGACCCGGCAGCATGTTCGGCAACCGGTCTCAAGTTGATCTAAAACTGTACGGTAACACCGCGATAGACTGCTTGAAACGAGAGGGATTGTTGAGCATTTTTTATTTTCGTAAAAAATAATTATTCTTGATCGAGTAATTGAAAGTAATTTGTTTTTTTCCTAAGTTTTGACTAACAAATAGAACAAAATTTCGACTTCCTGTAGAACAAATCGTTGTAATTATCGCCGGTAATTTGCATGGTAATTGGGTGTTTTAGGTACAAGTCGGGCTTGTAGGTAAAAGAAAGCGATTGTAAATGTAAATTTACAATATTTTTTTATTGGAAATGTTGAAAATAAGACCGCTCTAATATCCGTTCAACTACCTAATCATTATTGAGAATGGTGGAAAACTGGAGATTTTCCTGTAAAATATTTCCACAATTTTTTGTTGTAAATTAACAGATTTATAGGCTATTTGGCTGAAATTATAATGAATCTGTAACGACTTTGTGAATCACAAAATATATAATCTGGGAGTTAAATCGTCCCCTAGAGATAAACACAAATTCGCACTATTCATGAATAATTATAATACCAACCAACACGATTATCAGTAAATCTTATCAGTATCTAAATTACTATTTGTATTCTGCCCTTTTTCAATAATAAATGGGATGAATTTTCCACTTTAGTATTAGATGGTCACTGGTCACTTGCATATAAAATATATTATTATTTGCTATTGCAGTTGGTCTGATTTGATTTTATGAATGATTGAATAAATCGATTGTGTATTTTCATGCTTGATGAAACACAATAACAACAATGATAATTTTTCATTGTTATTAGAATTGCTAATAAATAAATGAAAATCTTTATAGAGAGAGAATTCGCGTGATTTAACCATCTATGGAATTGTTAAATTGAGTTTATTGGGTCAAAAAAATATACAAATTTAGTCAAATTATCCAAATCAACAGTTAATCAAATTTTGTAAAGTATTCATGTTTTTTTTTGTGGTGTGGTAACGTATCGAAGAATTTTACGATCCAATTATCAAGCTTTATTTCGATTGATTTTACTTTCATCTACGAAGTATAGTCGACCTATTCTGACTTGGCACATTTGACTAAAGCAATAAAACAATTATAACATTAAAATATAGATAGGAAGCCTACCATCTAGTCTGTGAGTGGCTAAGAAATGAAACTCTGATCTTCTCGTTCCTTTTGAATTGAGAAACAATTCGTGAACTGTATTTCCTAGCTAACTGTTGCTGGTTTGTCTCCAGCCTCCTGTTCAGATGTTGTTCTCTTGCTTTAGTCAAAAGGGCCAAGTTCAAGTAGCTAGACTATAAAAAATGTAACTTTATATGTTCGAGTTAGCTTTTTGTGCATTTTTCAGAAGTTTTCAGGACTTGCCTAACAAAAACTCAACAATTCAACAGACATTTAAACAGAAATCAGTATTTTTATAAAATTCGATTTTGTTGGAATTTATCGAATGAATTTCATGTTGTCTAGAGACAAATTCAACTTTATTGATGTGTTTTTTCTGCCTGTTTTCAGTCCGGCTGAAATGGATTACGAAACCTGTAGAAAAATTCAAATTTGATACACGACCGGAAATTTAATCTGAATACCTATTATCGAATTACAGAATTTTTGTGTAAATCTGACGAAATCCTCTAATTTTATCCAACGACAACAACAACAACAACAAATTGTCTAAGTTTTATTGATAGTAATCTAGTATTAATTTAAATTTTGGTTGATTTGATTTGACGCTGGTTTATCGGAACCGGTTGAATCTCTTATTTATTTGAGAGATATTTTGATTATTTGAAAAGTAATTTATTACAAAAAAAAACCTCATAGATACCTATATAAAAATTTGCATAACAGAAAACGAAAATAACAAGGTAAATGACCAAAAAGATTTGGGCTGTAATGGTAAGATATTTATTTATAGAGATAATTGCTAGGCTCTTCTTATAACAGACAATTAAAACTTCACGTTAACTACTAATAATACGTTTCGTTAATTAATAATTCCAACAGACTTTCGTAATAAAAGTCGATTTTCTGAACTGAATTTACATTTACAAGGGCAGTCAAGTTTGTTTGTACAAAATTTTATGCAAATATTTCACTAACTGTATTGTCAATTGATTCTAATTGCAAATTTGCACTATAGCCGCATTTGTTGAATTTCAATAAAACTTCTGGTCTATGTACCGGTTCAAGAAAACAAATTCAAATTTTTATTAAAAATCACTCACCAAATATACGAAAATTATTGTAAATTTGCAGAATTCCATTCCGACCGATTCATAGATTTTCTTCTAATATCAACCAAATTAAATACAAAAAAAAACTCACATAAACACCACCACTAGTCACGAAATAAAAATTTAAATTTAAAAATCGCGATACCGAGACGGCTCTCTTCTGTATCGTCGTCGGCGGCGTCGTCGTCCTCCTCTTCAGCTAAATTAAGTGTGGTGTTGTTGGTGGAGTCCGTACGATGAATGAACCTGTGTCTGAAAGAAGACGCCTCTCTACTACTACCACACTACTATACAATAACGATATATTATTAGAAAAACGACAAACTAGCAGCAACAACAGCAGCAGGAATCGTCCAAACAACAACAGGACCCCACGATGATGTTTTTCCCTTCTATTGTACAGGATGCCGAGCGGTGGTATGATTCTTCGTCCTTATTGGACGTTTCTATTCAGTTCTCCACTTTTCGGGTACATCGTGACAATTGAATTCGAAACAGATCGATACCGATTTGTGATATATGTTGTGTAGGAGGAGAGAGAGTGGAAAGTGAAGCTGTTTTGGACCGAAAACGACGACGACGATAGTGCTTTAGATTTCTTGCATTATCAACCAAATTGATATCGATAGAGATTCAATAAATTCGCTCTCAACGTGTCGCTTTTAAAGAATTTTAACGACGAGAGACGGAACTGATGATAAGAAAAGCAAAAGTCTAGTCGTAAAATTCGATTTTGACAAAATTGGTCGTAAGGGTGCGTACACACGGGGAGATTTTTCTCTCCTAACTCCTAACTACCCTCGTTTTCTAGAGGGAAAAGTTATTTCCACGGACTCTAATAACAGAGATCTCGATATTTTCCAGTAAAAGCAAGTTTTCTATTTTTCCATGTTGTATTCGAACAATTTGAATTGTAAATTCTAGAAATACAAACAAAACTATATATATTTTTTTTTGTTTTTGTTATTAAATGGGAATCGTAACGTGTTCTAGTTTTCATCATTTCTTATTCAAACACATTCGGACGGAACTAGTTAGTTTTCTTTGTAAAATGCACCATTTGTGGTAATTACTAGTTTTATCACTCTCTTCGTGGACCGATCTTCCCGTCCCCAATTTTCCAGATCTTTTTCTACCATCTCTTGATGGCTGTTTTGTAGTTTTTCGCTTATTTTTGTGGTGGCCAAGTTTTTAAACAAGAAGTAGTAGTTTTTCCGTAATTATGTTTGTAATTTTAGCGTTCGCTATTATTTTTGGTTTGTATGTCACATTCAGATCTCAGAGACGGTACAGACGGTTTTCAGATGTCTGTAATCACCTGTATTGGTTATCAAATTGATAATTGTGATAAGTGATAAGAAGTTTAATTCCTAAGAACTTCTTGGATGTTGACTCGCGAGTTTTCGGTCTGGATTATTTGCCTTCCTGATTGCGTGGAATAATCACTATTTATTTCGAGTTTTGAATTATAATTTGATTTATTTTTCTAGAAATTCCCTTTTTTTTCGAAGTTATTGAACCGTATATGTGAAAAAAATTCACGTAATAAATATGTATATAGTTGTACTAAGATCCCGTTGTTCAGGAATCATTTAACAGATATTTCTCACAATGTGTTAAACATATTCATTGATTTTTTAAACAATCACTTAACTGAAATTTCACACATCGATTGTCAACGTCGTCGTTGTCGCTTTTCCAAACAGAATATTAAATAAAAATTTTGAAAAAATCAACAACAACGGTGAAAATTGCAATAACAGTAACGAAAAGTAATTTGTGAGAAAATCATGAAAACTAAACTTAAAATAGCATGATCTAAATATGATGTGAACGAATAAAATACCAAGTTAACGACAAAATTATAAGATTCAATGTCGCTTAAAGGAAGACGAGTCGGTTGTTTTTGAATAAGATAGTGAGATTATTTAGTAGTTCGCGGCCAAGACAGTCATAATTATGGGAAAACTGGGTTTTTATTGTTATCGTTGTTGTGATTGTGATGTGATTTAACGTGATTTTTATACACAAACTCACAATCAGATCAGATACAAATAAAGAAAATTACCAGTCGTCAATCTAATAATTGATTAGAAAATTTATTTTCGGGCACTGTGGGATGCGGATTTTCGAATATAATAAGGCGCAACTAGAATGAACAACAACAACATCAATCATTGATCAAGTTGATCTATCGAGTGATACTCGAACGGAAATATTCATTTGATTAAGGATAATTCACACATAGGGTACTATGCGGCGGCGAGACGGTGATTGTCGCGCTCGTCGAGAATCGTCTTGATTCATACATTAGGTCGTGTCGCATCAAATCTCTAATCCTGGGAACGGCCACTGGGCATCGCACATCAAACTAATTTGAATAGAATCAATCACAATCAACCCGAATTTGACTGGCGAAGATTCAAACAAGTCACCACGCATAAGAACAGAATCGCCCATGTACTCGTCCACACTGTGCCAATCCCAATCATGATTCAAATAGGCGATAATTTCGTCAATCCGATTAATGAATCAATTGTAAAATAGCAAAATAACACATTACAATAATACTAATACTTTAGTAACATCGGAATATTTCTGATTGAGTCAGATTCGCTTGCTCTTAAAGAGACTATAGGCAACTGGACTGTGTAGTTGTTAAGAATCACTTTGGAAGCCAGTTCCCTATGTGTGAAATGGCAATGTCTATTTCAATATGTTTAATGATGCCAAATAGACGACACAGCCAGAGCGCAGTTTACTATGTGTGAATTATCCTTTATTGTAAATAGGTACACCACAAAACCGTAGAATGCTAAAATATTGCCTAAGATAATTGGAAATTCGTCTTACATCATACGCAATACTATAATCCTCTTAAAAGCTCATTTGCAATTAAAAGTTTTTTTTTTTATATTGTTGTTGTTAGTGAATAAAGGTCGATTGTTATCGTAATGGAACAGACCATCAAAACCCCAAAAAAAAGCTGTTTTTTTTCTTATAATATTCTTGTCTTAATTTCCAACAATGCCATAAAATACTGTTATTATTTTAACAGAAAAATTCTTTTAATCAAAATTTTTACAACAATAATTTCTCATAATTGTAACTGTTGATGTAAAAACGAGAAAAACTAGTAGAAAACCCGGATTTTTTCCTCATTTTAAACAATCATAGAAAACTACAAATCGAGGTTGTTACAATTTTCTATTTATATTCTCATATATTACGAATTTTCATTAGAAAACGAACAAGATGAAGACGAAGGAAAAAAGAAAAGAAAGTCTCTCATTAACTCTCAATCAGATGATTTGATTCGGAAAGCTAGCGGATACAATAATAAGCGCAACAATTTCCTATATTGTTCCATTTTTTTGTTTGCTGTTCGTAACAATAATAAAAATACCAACAACTGTCGATATTATGTTTAATTCTTTGACCTAGTTGCAAATTAGAACAACACCAAATTAAATTACTTAAAAAAAAATAAAAATAAAAAGGAAAAAAATGAAAATAAAAGGACAACTTTCTATAGGTAGTTAGTGTGGATAATTGATTGATTGATTGGACTTTACAGAATAGAACATCTGTTGATAATTCAAACGATTTTATTTCATTAACTTAAAACTTCGACAATTTTCCTTTTTATTATAAAACAAATTACGTTGACCTACTGTTTAGATATCAATTTTGTATTTTTATTTTACATAATAATTGTAATAATTAGAAAACATACCTAAAGATATAATAATTTTGTTGTTTGCTCTCCTAATACGATTACTTTCCAGCAGTTGTAGCACGTTTCTCTCTAGCTTTCTTACCTTCAGTTAATTGTTGTCGTTCTAATTCGTTTAATGATGGTAGAATATTCGTAACAACACCAGTACCTAATGTCTGTGAACCATCTCTTAATGTAAATCTTTGGCCTTTATCTAGAACCATTGGGCGCATCATTTTCAAAATTAATCTGCAATGGTAAGATTTTCAATCAAATTTTTCTATATTGTGGTGGTTTAAACAAAAATGGTTACTTTGAGTCTTCACCAGGCATCACCATTTCTTTATCTGGTATTATAACTTGTGTTGAACAATCCCATGTTCTACAGAACATTTGCAATTGGATATAGGAGGTGAATGGTTTGGGTCTACCACCTTCTTCTTTACTTAAAATATAAACTTGACATTCGACATGGTCGTAACTTTTTACTGTGCCGGGTTTCGCCATTACCATGCCTGGAATTCAAGAGAAACATCGATTTTCAACTTAATGAAGAGATTACAAAGTAATTGTTAATAGGACCTGCCCCTCCTTGGAGGGCTACACATTAGGGGCCCCCTCAATATCATGAAAAAGGCTCTGGGAGTGATTGTATGATTTTTGCCTAAAGGAGTCATACCTTCAACCAAAAAAACCTACATTTTCGCCTCCTTTGGGGCCCCTTGGTCTACAGTCTAACTCTGTAAAATATCAATTTCTGGCAAAAAAATCAACTGGAACTTGCCTCCAATTAATGTCAGAAATGCCTGGATCGAATGAGAATTGGCTTCATTCGATATTGGTAATTTCTTTGTTGTTATTGCAAGAGAACCACACCAATTTGTTTAAAATACCAACAAATCGGCTCAAGATCTTGCTTTTGTGTATAAATTTAATTAAAAATCTACAAATCTTTACCTCTTTTAACATCATCCCGTTTAACACCTCTAACTAGAGCACCAACTTGATCGCCAGCCTGTGCTTCTTCTAAAATCTGATGGAACATCTCCACTCCCGTTACAGTACTTTTAAGAACTTTATTGTAACCAACAAATTCACAATCAGCTCCTTTTTTGAGGACACCACGTTCTAAACGTCCAGTAACAACAGTACCACGTCCTGGTATTGAATATGTGTGTTCAACAGGTAATAGAAACGGTTTATCTAATTCACGAACTGGTGTCGGAATGTATGCATCGATTTCTTTCAATAATTTCAAAATAGCTTCTGAACCGATTTCGGGATTTTTACCTTCTAATGCACACAATGCTGAACCACAAACAATCGGTATTTTATCACCATCAAAACCCATTTCAGTTAATAATTCACGTATTTCCATTTCAACTAATTCAACCATTTCTTTATCGGCTGCATCAACTTTATTGATAAATACAACTAAATGATCAACACCGATTTGTTTGGCTAATAGCAAATGTTCACGAGTTTGTGGCATAACACCATCAGTTGCTGCTACAACCATTATAGCAC
>JAZBHA010001108.1:0-29924 GCA_037464855.1 Iselma pallidipennis | reverse complement strand
TTCAAAACTATACGTATTTAAGGGTTTGTACTTAATGATGTCGTACTGTCGTTTTTTTTCAATTTCATATTGGTAATTTTATTTTTAACTAAAATGGAATAATAAAAATTAATGGTAATTATAGGGTGAAATAAAATGAAAAATCAATTTTAAATGTAGTTCCATTTACAGTTGTCCAGTTTTTCACAGATAACAGATTCGGGGTTTATATTTAATTATTCAACGGACATCTACTCTAAAATAATTCAATGATTCCAACAGAATATTGACCCCTAATTCATTACATCTTATCCAGACTTCCTGTTCAAAAAAACAAGCATAAAGTTGGAAGTAAATCAAAAGTATATACGCAGTATTTTCAAACTTACCCTTTCGATGTCCCCTTCCCGGTAAAGTCTGTCGGAAATTTTAAGAACTTAACTTTTATATTGTAAATTTTGAGTGATCATCTTGACAATGGAATGTTGTATTATTAATAAGTAAACATATTTGCTAACCAGTTCTGTACAAATCTGGATGAAAAAAAAGATTTTCTACCTTACCAATACAATATTCCATTGTCAAGATGACCACCAAAAATTTACAATGTAAAAGTCGAATTCTTAAAATTTCCGAGAACCTGTACAGCTAGATTCAACCAGAGCATTGGAAGAGTGATATTTTTGAATTGCAGAAATTATCCGGCATTTTCTTCTCCTTCGAACCGATTACTGTTTGATTCCTTCATACATCGAAATAAAATACTAGGTTGAAGTTTCTTGTTAATAGAAAGCAAGTTGGAAATCGTGACTTCATCATAGAGTACAGCATCCATTTCAAGATCCTGCTGAATAGAATTTTCAGTATTCTTTTCTATACAAATTCTATTCGTTTTCTTTCGTCTTATTAAGGAAAAAGTTTCAAGTTTCATTATATAGAAAAAAATAAAATTATAATTTTTATTGTCAACAAACCAGTCATTGTTGTTAGGATGCGAGAGAGAGTTCAAGGCAAGATTTTTTATTTATTATATTTTTTTTTGATATAACTTTCCTCAAATAAGAAAACAACATCAAGTAATAAGAGGAGCTCAGAGGATGCCTACAGCGAGCTAAAATCGGCTTAAAATCATTAATTAATCGTGTGACAGTGTGGTTATTTTATGACTGGTCAGAGCCGGCATCAGGGCACAAGCCCAATTTGCAGATACTATACTATTCTATTATAGATAGTGGTCGATTTAGAGAATCTACATACACACATATAGTGAAATGACGTAATAAACGGACATTCAAGAATAATTTATGATATATAAAAGTGCTCACAACTCGGTCACTAATTTATTGCCCTAAACTGGTAATTTATTTGAATGCCCTTGTTCGCACTTTACATTATCGCATGTTTACATCGGTGCCTGGCTGTTGTTATTGTATGTACACAAAATCATTTTCAACACGACAAATATTATGTTAATGTGCTTGGTTGGCCTAATATACTTTCCTTGGGCACGTAATATTCATAGAATGGCCCATATTTAAAATAAACTCCTAACTAGTTACCAGATTTTATCCAATTCTGGTCCTGGATTCCTTTCTCGTTATATTAGAAAAGTATCGTTACAAACTACAACAACTTTCCTATAATATATAAAGTCAAAGCCCATTAATAAACGTTGGGACATTTAATTCGATTAGATACAGTATTCTCGACCCTCTCGCGTTCTTGATTTATGGATGGACGCGGATACCGCTAGAGTAAAATTATGTAAGAAGAGAAAAATTCATAAACGGTGGATTAAATGAAAAAAGATTTATGTCATTCGACATGGAAACAGAGTGTTAGCGTGTGCGCGCCTTTGAACTTTCAAAAACGTTTTAATTAGAAAATAAAACCCGTGTCTGCGCGATAAATGAGTATTGTTCTACTCTGCCGTTAAATTGCCCATAACGTTTTGTGTTTCAGCGGTTAGTAGAGAATTTGTTGTTGTATTTCAACAATTCAACATGATAGCGCCGGGAGAATCCCTATTTTTTCAATTTACTCGACTTTTTTTGGTAAAATCATAAGTCTCCATCAAAGAAATGTTGAATAGAACTTATTTCCGGTAAACCAGTTTCGGCTACGAGATAGCCATCATTAATATCACGTTAATATTAAGCTAAAGAAATATTTTATTGTATCACTTTAGCTCAATATTGAGGTGGTGCAGATGATGGCTCCCTGGTAGCCGAAACCGGTTTGGTCGAATATAAATTTTTAAGAACAAACTTATCACCGAAACAAGAACATTTCTTGCTGCCTATTCCAATAATTTTAAGCCATTGACCATTGTTGTTTTCGTTTATTGAATGTGCAAGTGTATCGCAACACAGCAATTGATATAAAAGAAAGTTGGAAGTTAGAATAAAAGTAAACGGTCCATGCTTTCAGATAATGGCTAGGATTAAATTAGGCTCGCTGATCTTACTCTCGCACGAGAAAAAATATATTAGGCCATCTGTTTTTATTTTATTTTAGAATCTGTTGGTTGGGTGTACGCGCGTACACACCAACCAAATAATAGTACTACTACACCATTTATAAACTCGCTCTCCTAATGCACTTAATGGCTTTAATGTTTTTTTTTTGCTTCTGTGTTGTTATTTCGCTTTCATCCAATAAGAAATCATTATCTTTATTGTTTTTTTGTTTTTTTGAAGTCAGACCGACTCTTGGAAGCAAAAGAAAAAATCCGATACATAAGATGTGATACTGCCGCTGCTAAATTTAGTTAATGAAATTTAGATATAAACGTTTTTGCTGATACGACCTTCTGGTTGGGCTGGAGGAAACATATCACCGTATGGAATAACCCATTGGAAACTATATTTCTAAGTTGGGAACGTTTAATCTAGAATGGAAATTTCTTTGATCACCTAGGATAATTCTAATCAAAAATTGATAAAGATTAAAATGATTTTAACAGAAAAATAAATTAGGGACTAATATGTTGGACTCATTTCTAATATTTTAATTAAACGGAAAACGAAAATGTGTCACACATCTTGTCTCCTCCAATTCTCCTTGGACAACCGTTCTCATCCCTATCGCTTGGATCCTTTCCTCCTCTATTCCGAATTTAATTTCCATCTGGACGCCGCTCTGACCTACGAATATTATTAGATAAACCACCATTAGAGCTAATGTATGTTGTTGCTACATTACCCTTAAATAGTAACGTTGTCCATTCAGCTCATCATCATTGTCATCATTGCTGCTATCAATTAGGTGCGGGTCTAAATTTCGCGTTGACAACTAAACAAAAGCTAGTTAATTTGACGCGCGTCAACGGAGCCCTTCATTAACGTTATCGTTTGTTTGTTTCGTGCACTGAAATGGTTTTTGCTGTTGGTTTAAGTAATTAGGAATTAACGGGTCAGCCACATATACCTATACTATGTGTATGTAACGAGAAAGGACGCGTAGGTACATTTATCCATTCTAAAGCCACGTGACGAACTCGGATAACGCGACAATACACGCACCAAAGTGCGTTTAACACGCACACACGTTTATAAAGCGCCGCGACGAAGTCCCTTTTAAATGAAACGCAACTGTCGCCAGCCACACGCAAGGAAATTGAGGGGGTCAGCCCCTTTGACTCCCGATAGCTATGGATCTTTCATAATAAAAAGGGCAGGTGTGTCCACCAAAAAATAAATAAATAAGAACAAAATGTAGTCGATCGTCTTAGATATCCTTTTGATAACAACCAACATCTATTTTTTAAGAAATAGAATTACAACTTTTTAATAGTTTTTAAATACAAATTGACTGTTTATTATTCCTACAGGTAAACTATGGGCGAGGCAAACACTCTAATAATGTACTGCTATTGGGATAATTGTTATCTATATAGTGGCACATTGATAAGATTACATTACAGGTGGGACTGACTGGGAGTGTTTCGTATTATAATTCCTCCTTTTTTTAAAAATTTTACATTGGACAAAATTAATCTTATCTCACAAAAATACGGTTTTGTTTACCACCCTAATTTAATAATTTGCTTATCAATACTAGCATGCTTGGAAGTTTTATTATTATTACAACATCGGAATGGTTATTTTCAATTGCTACAAACTTTTATGAGCCACATCAACGAATGGGTCAGATACCTATATGTAGGTATAGTTTATTATGAAAAATTGAACAAACTAGTTTTCTAAAAATATGGTAGTTTTATGGACAATTTTCGAATTTAACGAGGCTTTCTAATTGATGTTATTATTGTAGTTTTCAATTACTGTTTCCGTAATAAAATTGCCTGGAAAATTTTTATGTGTAAATCCTAAAATGGCAATTATATAGCTACTAATTCTGATTAGTTGTTGAAAAATTGTTTTATGTAGTATTATGTGGGTATATTACTGTTTCTTTTCCACAATATCCTATTTTTTGTCGATTTAAAACCTTTAGGCTAAGCCCACATATGCTCGTGTCCATGATTCAGATCTGCCAAATACGTTAGTCTCGTGTGTAGTGTGCGGTTTCTGCAGTTAGTGGAAATTTACGAAACTCCTTGGTTCCAAAATCCCAAAGAGTCGACTGGTTCTTATTGCTCGGCTTGTGGTTTTAATTTCGTCCACATTTTAGACGAGCCTGGCACATCACCAGTTCGAGCCACGAATGCAGGAGAGCATGTGGACTTGGCTTTAGCGTTTAGATAGATATGTTGAGAAACGAAAAGTATTGAACTTTTTATGACCCATTAAAATATATACAACAAGGTGTTTTACGACCATTTGTCGTAAGAATAAAATTCCGTCAATTATCAGCCATCATAATTAATATTACCATTTTTTTTTTGAAATGATTTACGGTGCCTTTATTGCCACTTTCAAGTTGTGAACTAATTAATTCCCAACGTGTTCAATATGAATGCTCTATAATTTCTTCCATACTAATTATTATTACTTTTCAAATAAAAACGTCAAAATAAAATACAAAAAACGTATGATTACAAGTCAAATTTTCAGTTATAACTTGAGGGAAAATCATAAAATTTCTACATCAGATATGATAGGTATGTTCAGAAAATCGTTAAGACCTAAATAGTAGAACAAAAATTAATGATTAATGATGTTTTGAGTGAAACTATCCGTTTTCTTATAATTCCATAAGTGCTAACAATTTCTCGCAATATTATAGCACACAATATAATATAATGATGTATGTTGATAAAAAATTGACCACAACGAATTTTATTTGGTGGAAACACTTAAAAATACATCAATTTTCCAAACCAACTGACATTGCCTAATTTTTATATCCATTCACGAATTCTATATAATATATAGGATACCTATATGTACGCATATAAAGAGGGGAAAAAAATGTCACGATCTAAAATGATATAAGATCGTGAGATATTAAATGAGAAAATCTTTTCTTCCTTTTTGATATGAAATGTCGACCTCATTATTTCTATTACAGTAGGTACATTATCTGCCTGGTCATGTGATCCCACTATTTCATGCTTGTTTCATCATTGTTGTTATTATTACTGTGTTACAGGGTTGGCTTTGTAATCTGCATCAGTGATTTATACAGTTTAGGGTACGTGACATATACTTCAAGATTCATTCTCTCATCAAAATAGAAAAAGACTGATGGAGAGAATGCCGCCGTTGTTGTTGTTGTTGTTGTTCGTACATACAATCTAAAATTGTTACGGACGAAGATTTAATATGTCTTGTTAGTTACCGCTATATTATTATGTTTTTTTCTTATTAGACTGATATACGTTATTTCAATTTAGCATAGCTATTATGTACAATAAGGACAATGCAGGAGGCAATCGATTCTTATAACAGATAGAAGCTATATGTAAGCGACATTTACCTAATGAGAAATATTAACTATCAGTATATGGGTCTCATGCATTACTAGACAATATCAAAATCATCAAGACTGAGGTTGATGGGGCAGTAAGGACAAAGACACAATGCGAAATAACAAGTGAGAGCAGTGCTGGACTGGGCAGGGGGATATGGGGAGATTTCCCCCGAAGCCAACGAGCTTTTGGGGGCAAATGGCGTTTGAGAGACCACCGATAATATTTTAAAGTATTCTTTTTTTGATCAACTGATTAGAAACTATTTAAAAACAAAATACAAAACTTACCCTTTTGCTGAACCTCTCCGATAAGGTTGTGCAGTCCATCAACCCTGATCATCGATGGTGGACAGTAGTGGTCCATTTAGAAAACACAACCGTTAAAACACTTCCCATTGGTAACCTTTACGGTTTAGTTGTAATTGCACTCCCGCACTTGCACTGATTCACTCACAACACACACTATCTGACTATTTTATTTAAATTTTTGATGTGGATTCGTCGATGTCTCAAAATCAACTGATTAGGAATTTGTAACGACAAAGGACATTATGCAACTTTATTTCGAATGTATCGTTGTTATATAAAAATCAAAAATTTGTTTGTTGTATATGTGTTTTGTTCTGTTGTGGCGTAAAGTTTTAATTCGATGTAACAGCTATGTAAACAGTGCCGGACTGGACAGGAGGGACATGGGGAGATTTTCCGCAAGACCAATGAGTTTTTTGAGGGCCAAATAGTGTTATATAATCTTTAAGTTTTTTTTGATCATCAGCTGATACCTTCTTTTCTTGTAAGTTCCCCTGGGGCCAAGGTGAGCCACTCCGGCCCAGAGTGAGAGGCAGTAAAAACGGACAACTAGTATGAGTGAAGGAGTTTGTGGGTTTGTTTGTAATGCTCTAATGTAATGCCCCTAAGACTCATTTCAGACCAAGCAAATCTGAATCAATCAGAATCACTCCGAAGCTGTTTGACGAATTAGTTTAAATCGGACTGAAGCATTGTGACGGACAAGTGGAGAACTGCTTTGTTTGTTATGTATGCCAACCTATCCGAATCTTTGTTAGTCAGATTCGTATTGAATCTGATTCGTTTGGTTTAAAATGAGCTCAAGAGAACGCACACACGACTTTTTATTCAATCGGTTGTAGAGTATGATCCTAGCAGGAATGCGCAATGAAACGGTAATGAAAGTGGGGCGTTCACACCCTCACAACTTACAAAAGACAGTGACGTCCTCCTAAACTTTTATTGAAACAATTTTCACGACGACACTGTAGTTAAAAGCATGAATCCCTCCGTTTGTTTAACGACAGTCTCGACTTAAAGGTCGATATTGTGCGCGAGCCCTAAACTGCGATGATAACAAATAATCAATAATAAGTTGTTGGGTTCAAAAACGAAAGCAAATTAATATAAAATTGAAATTGGATTAATTTCTGTTTTTCTTAATTAGAATAATTGGATGAAAATACTGATAAAATTAAATTGCAATATAGAAAAGTTTACATTATTTGTTTAAGTCAATATTATATTAAACTAGATATACTATACCTATAGTAGTGATGTTAATGTTGTCCTTTCGTGACGGAGACAATTTCTATTTTCACAATGGAATGATACATTATCAGTTAGAAATGAGGTAAAGTGAGCTAGTTTGTTTAGGATGTTAACCTCCTTATTGTCCCATAAGTATTGATTAAAACATTACAGATATTCGTACAATTTGTCGACATTATTTAAAAATATCTATTATTTTACAGAGAAACTTAATTGGATTAAAATAAATTTCATATTGATATTATTTTCGCAAGTAGCGGCAAAATTCTGATTGGATCGGAAAATTTGAGCACACGAAACAAGAAAACACAATTTCTAAAGTTAGTAAGATGCGAGTTTCCCGAAGCAATAGGATCTTGGATGATTCCGATCGTTAAATAAGGACGTGATCTTTAACATTTATTCGGAACACGTGTGTTACGACTCCTACCATATCAACTTTGCCTCTTAAACCAAATAAGTATAATCACTTTTTGATATAGTAGAGGGTTGTATATACGGCAAAGATATAGTGTAAAAGACCACAACATATATACATAGATGATGATAATTTTATTAAATTTGTGATAGTGTTGGTGTGGAAAACACACTGTCATATCTTCGTTAGAACGACATTTTATACTTGACTAGCCATCGAAAGAAAACAAGAGGTCTTGAGGAAAAAGGGATCTAATGACAAAAAGGGGGTTGTTAGTAGTAACACCGTCAAGGACATTACCAAGTTAAAGATGAACACAGTCTCTCGTTCACTTAATAGAACTTTGATGAGGGAGGGTTGGATTGATTTGTGTGAAAAGTTTGTACAACTTGCACTTGGAAGTGCATTCGAGTGTGTTCTAAGTGTATGGACTCGAAATTAATTTGCAATCTTTCATCGAATATATGATGCTAATTAAAAAAAAAGTTATCTACCATTGATAGATGCATATTTCTATATTTTTTTTTTGTTGCTTTGTATCGGAAATACTAGTGACAGGTAATCGAGTTACAGATGACAAATCGTTGTCTGATAAATGCTATATTCAAATAGTAGAACGGGAATGAGGAGGGAATTGCATTGAGAAGTTCCAGCTCTTACACACGAAATCGACTGATTTATTCGATTGAATAAATTTAAATACGAAAACGACATAAACGACACGTTTAGCTCTTACCAAACGAAACGTTACTTGTTGTAACAACCTCACTCAACTACATTTTCAAAATAAATATGGCTGATGCTGCCTTCTACATGAAATACGGAAATGATTCTACAAATGGCAATGCAATATCGTCATGTTCCGTCGTCCATTTTTGGAATGGATGCACATTACGTATTTTTAATGGTAACATTCATAGGAAAATCGATTTGACCTTAGCAACATTTTCTAACAGCTTGTAGAGTTGTATAGATGTTTATCTAAATGCAAAAGGTTCGAGCAAATCCGTACTTTCAATCCAAGATCCTAGACGACTATAGGCGGATTTTAGGTGAGGTCTGCAAAAGCTTAGCCCTTCAACATTAAAGGACCGAACGGGCAAATTGTAGGCTAATACGCTAAACAGATAGAACATCCTGTTAATAAAAAATAACGTACATTTGAATGCAAAAATATTAAATATTCTACGTTATCACTTTGAAATACCGTTTTGTGCATGTAGTGACAGGAAGCATTTCACATACAGCACTCGCCTGAAAAAATAGATTTCACTATTTTATTTTAATATTTGTTTGATTCTTAAATAATCTCGAGAAGAAATGCGCAAAATTTTGTTTTACTGGGCGATATTGTCCCTAAAAATACATCAAGGTGACCGAAGAGCTTTCGTTTATCCTCCATAATCAGATTTCGTAAAAAGGGTTTTCCAATAACAAATGCTTGAAAAACGCTCCTTAATCCGCACCCATTCACCAACGGTCTAGCGTGAAATTTTTAAGTGCAGAATTAAATGCAGGAGGATTGTATCTACAAATTCGTTTTTTTTTTTGCCACTTTGTTGTTAGGAAATACGAAAAAAATTGGTGAAGATTAAGAAGACAAATACCAAATAATACGAAAGTAATGAAAACAAATAGCAACAGGAAAACTAGAGTATAATAGTGGAAGAAGAAGAAGAAGATGATGATGAAGGCGAAGTAAATTTAATTTTCGTCCATCATAAAGATGCTTAGATATTCAGTTCCAGCAGCAGCAGCAGCAGCGCGCACCCATTTTTATTCAAAAAAAAAAGAATGATTTACGTGGAAGATGACAGCCTAGCATTTGATAAGACAAACGAAACAAGCCAGCAGTAGCACTGGCAGTAACTTTTGTAAAGGGCTATGCATCTCTATATACGTGTAAGGTCAAGAGGTCTTCGAAATACAAGAATATGCGAGATTCTCTTATGAATAGATAAAAGTTTTTATTTTTGTCGAAATGTTTCGCTTCGACGCTTCACATACATATCTTGATATGTTGTTGAATATGTGTGTTTGTGTATAAAACTACGATCGCAACATATACAGTGGAAGCGCGTGATGCAAATCAATGGAAAACAAGTTGGAAGAAAAATTGGAATAATCTCCAGCTGTAATTACGGCCAAGTACATTAACGGACTCTGTTCATTTATTATTATACTGAATAATTATCTCGAATAAGTAGTTTGCCTGATAGCTGTGGCACCATGACCAGCGTGTTCCAAAGAGGGACAAAGAAAATCGGCGACGTTGTAATTGTTATTTATTGCCAGTTTTAATTGTAGAAAATTTCTGTGTGTGTGTTGTTATTGTTGCCTAAGGGTGTTGGATAGATCACGTCATCAATTTCAATGTTGATTAAGTCAATTAAACTTGTTATGTCTAAATTTTTACCAGTACTTGATGAATGAAATAAGAATCTGTGATGAGAGATCATCTATTCGAATTCAACCACAGAAATCTAAATTTATCACGCAAAGTGACGGTCCAATTAGCAATAAATTCGAACAGACCTGTTGGTACCTATAGAATAGAAAAACAGAGGATATTTTAATAACTCAAATTGTTGCATGATAAATACGAGATGTCTGTATCGCGATCTCGTTCCAGAGCTAAAGCTATTCAATCAGATACCATCTTCGTAACAATATTAGACACGGAGGACTAAACAAATAGCGTCATTTACGATAAAAATCAGTCATTTAAATTTAATATTGAAATAGTCCAGTTGCTTGTTGGGAAGCTTATTGCCAAAATAAATCTAAATAATTTCATTCAAATATGTTTTTTTTTCAAGTTGAAACTTAAACAACTCACATTCCAGTCTCGGGAGAAAAAAAACTGAAAAACAGTTATATGACACGAAATTTCCAGCGAAATTGTTGAAATTTCATTGTTTATTTTTGTTTTTTTGTCATTATTCAACAATAATAACTGAAATCTTTTCACTATAATTATTTATTTTTGAATTGTAGAATGATATAAAAACAAAAATTGTTTCCTCGGATCATGCAGACTAAATATTATTTCAATTTGCCAACAGCAATGCGTGCTTTTCAAATTATTTTCCCAATTTGTCATCAACATCCAGCATCATGTTTCTATATAATCCCTTCATGTTTTTCCATCGTATTTCTAACTATAAAGTGAAAGGGTTGTTGGACTATTGTTGGAATCAATTCTTGCCCTTTATCTGTGATAATTATCAGAAAGCTTTTATGTGAATAAAAGCACATTTTGGGAATGGACTGGACGATATTTCGCACAGATCTCGACAGATGTGAGATAAGCACTGTCAGATGTTCAACAAAAAGTTCCAGATTTCAATATGTAGGTGAATTTAATTACAAAGATTCTAATTATAAGATAGGAGTCTTGAGTACGTTTAATGTATAAGTATGAATTTTTATTGTTTGGTCGTTTTTGTATGAAGCACTCATCTCATTTATGCTCACGTTGGAAAGTTCCAGCTGAAGCCATAAAGTCGTGTAATACCGTTGAAATGTTTTCACTTGTATCTACTTTTACTTTCATTCAAACCGCAAAGTTTATGTTCGTCTTGATTGAAGGAAGACTACCAATTATCCTAGTTACGTTGACATTAATAAACGTTTTTTTCCTTGTCTTTTTTTGATATAATCAGTTATTTAAAGACAGACCTTGTTCATTTTAATGAAATCATAAAAAATAATAGATATAAAATTCTCATGATTGCAATATACTTAGGTACAAAGGAATGAAACAAATAACAATGAGTATATGTAGCAAGAGAACTTGTCGGTCTTTTTTTGTGCTTTTATATATATTTTTTTCGTTTTTAACGAGGCTAAAACAACATTTCATTTTGTTACTTATAGTACCTACTACTATATGATGCATACATCTTGTAAAAACTTCATTACGTCTGTTCATGTAATACAGTTTTGTTGCGGTCCGGCAATTTGTATGCTGTAAACCACATAAGATAGCATTGTCTCAAGGATACTTTCAAGATTGTATATGTAATTTCTTCAGTAAACAACATGGTCGAGATTATAATCACTATTTGGTCACAATTAACAAACGCATTATTATGCAGATCCAGATATATCTATGTTGCAATTATGAATTTTTTTTTTGTAGGAATTATGGAATTTTTTACGTTTTTATACATTTTTGCGGAAGCGACAAATTAAAGGGCACTGTACGATGAAATAATTTAAATATTTAAATCGGTTTATTTATCCTATCAGAAAAGGCCTTTAAATGTTAAAATAATTCAAATAATTACTAATATTAAACATACGTAGAGCTGCCTTTCACTATTTCAGTAGTTTAGATTTAATATTTTTCTGCATAAAGTATTCCAAAAACAATTTAACTTTAATGGAATCATTTGATTTTAAATTGCTGATATAAATTCATGATTTCATACATACAGAAATGACTGTGAGTCATGATTTAGTCAACAAGATATACCTAATAATTTAATGAATAAAATATGCAATAAAGCTTTGGTCATTTGGAATTACCAGCAGATGAAATGGGAAAGGTGGACATCTAGAACCTGGAGATTTTGATGGCAAAGACAACCATAAGGATGTTTATAATTCTTGCTATCTATTTTTAAAGTGCCATCCACACGCTCAAGTATCCTGATAGGTTGTGTAGTGAAGCTGTGGATACTAAAACCATTTTGGATACAAATCTCAAGCAAGCTCCAAGCTCCAACATGCTGCAGATTTACTGCGCTATCTATCAGGATACTTGAGCACAGGACCGGATTGGCTTACCTTAGTCCCAGGGAAATTGATAAGAAAAGAAGGTACCTCCAGTTAATGATAAAAAAAAATACGTTAAAAGATTATCAGTGGCCCCTGAAACGCTATTTGTCCCCCAATCTCTCCATATCGCCCTTGTCCAGTCCGGCACTGTTTATATAACTGTTACATCGAACTAAAACTTTACGACACAACAACACAAATCACGTAAATACAGACAAATTTTTGTTTTTTGATAACAACGATACATACGAAATAAAGTTGCATAATGTCCTTTGTTGTTACAATTTACTAATCAGTTGATTTTAAAACATCGACGAGTCAACATCACAATTTTTCTAATCTATTAATTTAAATAAAATAGTGTCTTGGAGACAGTGTAAAAGTTATCAATGTGAAGTGTTTTCTAAATGGACCACTACCATCCACCACTGATGATGACCGTTGGAAAACTGCACAACCTTACCGGAGAGGTTCAGTAAAAGGGTGTCATTTAAAGATTCTAAAGGGTAAGTTGTATAGCACATCATGATTTTTGATTTCTTTTCAAAGTTGTGTTTTTCTTTTTTGAATTGCAGTAAGTTTGGACAGCTTTTTTACTTTCTATTCCTCTCATATTTAAGTTAAAAGTTTGCAAAATCATAGAAAATAGACGAATTTTTGTTTTTTGATAACAACAAAGTTGCATAATATCCTTTGTTACAAGGTTTTAATTAGTTCATCAAAAAAACAAAAAAACTTTCAAAGATTATCGGTGGCCCCCAAAAACTCATTGGCCCCGGGTGAAATCTCCCCATATGCTCCCTGTCCAGTCCGGCACTGCTTGAGCCTGTGGATGGCTCTTTAAGCCAAGTTTTAATTCAAATACTTTTGCTAAAGAAATAACACATTTCAGCTACTATGTACCTACTATTAGATCCTATGCACACTGCATTTTTTTTGTCTGAGACTTGAACACCTGATTTATGCAGTAGCATAGTTTTTGATGAAGAACTAGTTAGAAACTGGAAACAATTTAGTGTATGTTGGTATGCTGATTTATAACTTATATGAGAACGCTAAAGATGCAATCAAGTACAACTAGACTGCAGTAGTGCACAGTGTAAATTATGACAACAGATCACTTGAATGTGCATTATCTGTAACTAATTGTAAGTATTTCATAATGATACTGCTGTAATGCTACCAGAGCACCTTCAGGAGGCAACACTATATATAATTGGCATGATATTAGATAGCAAGTAACTTTTAAGTTTTTATTTGTGAATAATTTATTTTACAAATCCGTTTGTAAAACATTAACAAGATTATCTAAATATTCATTCTATGCGTCCGGACTGTAAATTTCGTTACGCGCCCAGAATCTGGCCAAAATTAATCGTATGCAAATCGTGTGCCAGCTTCTGGAAACATTATCGATAAATTGGTGCTGTCAATCGTTCGATTGAGCCCAAAGTACTTTAATCGTTTCTTCGACGACATCGTTCTGTTCTTATTGCAAATAACCAAAACGATTTATACGATTTTGTTCACATTAAAGACAACGAAATATACGAAAAGATAGAAGTATTAAAGTTTTTTTTTTCGTTTTATTGATTGAAGCAAAAAAGTGTATTTTTTGGATGAGTCTCTTCGAATGTTTTTAATGTTTTATTAGACGAAAATGGTGTAAGGTCACAGACGCAGATGGTACAAGATCCGAGTGCTTCATAAATTTGACGGCATCTTGTGCAAATTTGATATTGGATCACGGATGGTGTAGAGAGACGGAAAGTAACGTTCCTATTGATTTATGCTTTCATACATCTGATGTCGTTTCGCGACGTTTGCGGTTTGAAGATGTTTCTCTTTCAATCAAACGTGACTTTCTCGGAAAAACTCCAACAAATTTTTTTCATGCTGTTTTTTTTATTATATTTATGGAAATATTGTTGACCATTTACAGTTTTATCTTATTCTGTAAATTATGTTGGCGTCTGCTACTATCGATTCGTTATCAACGAAGAAAATTCTCTAATATTCCATTTTCGTGTAGAATCATGCGATTTTGCGCTATGTTACGATTATAGCTATGTGGTAGTAGTGGCGGCAATGTGATACACAATTCATGTTACAAACTCTGCCTAGTATAGGGAGCTTTTACTCGATAAAGCTCATTCACATTTACCAGACGACTGCATATATGCATGTAAATGAGTTTAATTGCGGATTAAAAATAGGTCCCAATATACAGCAGAAATGTGTAATTTCAGGCTTCTAGTATTAGAGAGAGGCTCTTTATTAGTACGACAAACTTTATACAATTCTTGTCTCTTTGAAACAGATACTATAGAGGCACTCATTCTAGTTTGTGCTGTAATTACAGAAAGACGTGATTAACTAACTTGATCATGATTTTGAGTTTTATAGAATAATATAGGTAGGACGTGTGCGTGTTTAAAATTAATTAAAACCGAAATGGATAATAAATAGTCCTTTATTAAAATATAATAATAAATATAGGCATTATTGCCAGTGTTCATGCAACGGGAGGAAATCCAGGACAACTCGAGGGAAAAAAAATGTCTTCACATTGCTACCCTATTATATTATAACTTGACTTGAATCAAAATTATATGTGTATTTATAGTTGTAAATCGGTCTAGTTAACTACAATTACCGTTCATTATTTCAGTAATGTTGATGTGGACGCGAAAATAAACTATACACTATATTTGCAACACAACTATATGCATGTCGTAAGTATAGTTAATAAATCGGATGTAAAAGAAGTCATTGTATTACAAATGTAAATGCACTTTTGATCATTATTATGCGAACAAATCTTTATCATTTATTACTTGGCAACACATATACATACACAATTTTGTTATGCAAATTTTGATTTCAGTCTCGGACAATGTTTAAAAGGCAAGACAACAAGAAGCATCTTCTGTATAATACATGCATACAGAATAAATATGAATAATAGAAAATAAACAAAGTCATTTTCATAACAAATGTATTGAATTGATGAATAAAATTTGTATTAAAACCTATACCTATAGAATAGTTTCTAGATGTAAAATTTCATTTGATGATGTGAACGACCCTACGGCGGCGGATTTTAATCATTCATTAAACATATGCCAAGTTTCAGTCGAAGCTTGTAAGCTACTTATCAAAGTTCGTTACAGTAGCACCTCGTATAGAGAATAAACAGGCTAATTTAATAAATTTTCCAACAACTTTGAATTAATTCGAAAAAGTAAAACAAGATTTTTCTAATTTACAATACAGATGAATTGTATAATGCATATTTAAACATTATCTTGTGACAAAGTTTTTGCTAAACTGTCTTGGTTTTATGAGAGCTAATCTTTCTTTATGAGAGTAAATCCTGCTTCTCTAACTCGTTATCTACGTAGGATAATTTCATTAAAATCTAAGATTTCTACACATAATTATCCTTAATTTAATTCTGTAAATTTAAAAATCTACTCCATTTGGAGTTGAAAACAAATTTTTAATTACCATTATACGATATGACTGAAGCAAATTATGGTAATTAACTTCAAAGCAACGGGGTTTTGTGGAAAACAAACATAACATAAAAAGAAGTTGATCAACAATCAAACAAACAGGAAAAAAACAACCCTTATTTTATATTTCATAAATCGTAAACATGAAAAGACGTATGTATACTTACCTACCTATATTTATTTCCATTACGTTTGTTGGAGCAGGATGAATTTTCTGGCTATTAAAACTGAAAGAACTCCAACAGAAATACACAAGTCAACTCTTTTAACTTTAAGAAGGAGCAAACGAATCCATCCTTGAAGTACTAAATTTAATAAAATGCGAGTGAGGATTATTTACGAGTACAGTAACTTTAATGAAATATTTAGATGTAATTTATCTCTTGCTCTACACACAGAAACTACCCGTTTTGAAATTTTTATAGAACCGAGTCGTTTTCCTGTTAGCACATCTCTCTTATCACTCTACTACTTTTTTTTTTCGAATGCATTTATTTTACGATAATACTATACTTTTAAGGCAAATGTCATTGAAATTGATAATTCACAATGTTGAAGTTCGGACTGGCAATTGATGTTCAACATTTGTTCCAAGTTCAAAGTTTTATCTGTGTGTAGGTATTTGTTAAATTAATTTGGTGGTATAACGGGAATGAATGATAGTGAATTCTTTTACTTAAAGCTCCCTTATCTTTCCCTAACTTATTCCAAGTTGGGATGATGCAATTTAAACTTTTTACGTATATACCACTTGACCTAAATTCCCTTTTTTTGTATTATTGTATCATCCCAGTTGGAAGTTAACAAATTCAAATCAGGCAATTTTTTTTCGACATATCCTTATATAAATGGACTCACTTCTTATGCATATATATATATATCTATATGATTGATTGTATGTAGTTTTTTTTTTAGTTTTATTAAATTTGAGGGCATTATTGCCATATAGACTTGAAATGTAAACCCACCTTGGTATTATCAAGGTGCCGGCTGTAATTATGGACCAGTTTTAATGAAATCCATCGAAAATAATTCCGAGAAGCAATCGCCAGCAATTCATCATGACGTACGGCTGTAAATTATTGCTTTTCTTAAGAATGCTAAATCAACTTGAAGCCAAAATTTAGCCCAACAATTGTGTGCCGAATCTTTTATTAATTTCGTCATTGTTACAATTTCAACTGAGTTCTTATTCAAGTTTATACTTACAATTAGATAAAATAACTTGTATTTTATATATATCGACATCTATATTGGTATATAAAGCCTCTGAAAAACCACAGTTATTGTATAATAGAGATTCATGGGCTTCAATCAAAGGAAAACGCCGTAATAATCATTTTGGAAATACTGGGAGCTTTTATTCCCACTGGCCAATTCGTCGCCTAATAATAACGGTTTTATTTCGATTGTTTATCGACTATTGTTCCGTTTCCGTTGTCGTTTTGTTACGCAAATTGTCGCGAAACGTTGAATTTTCAAACAATAACTCAATTGTGTGTGATTTTCTTGTTTTCCTTCATTTCGTTTTTTTTATCATTACTATTATTATTATTATTTTTATATATAGAAAGAGAATGGAATGAAAACGTAATATGCCGTGAACGAGAACGTCAAATCGATATTATGGTTGCATGGAAAAGCTTTTCCAGGCTTGAAAGAAAATTAACAAGTTTGATTTCATATCAGAGATAAATTGCAGTGTTGACTATAGATGATTTATTGTTTTGATAAATAGGGCATAAGTTTGATGCAATTTTTTTCCTTCTAATTATTGTGGAACTTTTTTTTGATACAAAATCGCGTATTTATTAGATGGGAATGAAACCAAAAAACAGGAACAAATCAAATAAATTAAAGTGTCTAACTGTTGGCGGATAGGTAGTATTTTTCTAAATTTTACCTATATTTATAAATGTCGTGCGGAAATAGGTACGGGAAATTTATATTTCGTGCAATCAACTCGGGAGAATTTCCATGCAATTTAAATAGCATTTTTTTTTATTTGTGTTGTGGGGAAATTATCTTATATCAATAGAGAAATTTCGATACAGTCTATAGGGATAATTTTGATTTTATTGAAGATAATTTACACTGCCCATCGGCGTAAAGTAAATGGGTCAAGTTTTTCGTCAAGATGACGAGATAAAATTGCACTTACAGGTAAAATTTTTAATGGTCCACCTTTTTGGAGTAAAAGATTAAGATCACCTTTGTTTTTTACTGAATTTTAAAAACTGCATTAATGTAAAATTTTATTGACCATTCACTATTTACAAAGTTGTCACATATACAGAGCACCATTGTTGATCGTATTATAAATATAATTATTTACATATCTGAAGCATTATGAATCAATCTTATTATATAACTATAGGTATAATTGTTAATTAAATATGACATCTAGGTAATATTTATTATATAGTGTATTTAAAATAATTTTATTTATTTACCGTTCGTTGTTCTATTCCAATAATTATTTTTATTTTAAATGCACAATATAAGTGTAGGTACAGTCAACCTCCAGTTCGGCGCCAGCTTCGCGTAACGCCTATAAAACTATAAGAACAAAAGTGCCCCATATGAAAAGTACCTGTAGGAATATGGAAGTTGAAGCGAATAGTGCATATATTCTATTCATCGCCACGCCCCACCTCAACGCCAGTTTTTAGCCGGGACAAATGAGGGCGCCGAATCGAAGGTTGACTGTATATGAATTTCTAGCAAAACCACAAAGTTGAAGCAAAAATTACACTGTTACCACTATATACGTTCTAATTAATAATCACTTAACTCTAAACATTCGTCTATAAAACACGTTCAAATATCTACTAAAGTTTCCGTTTCATTTTATACTAAATTATAAGTCTTGATCAAGGCAATTACTTACTTGTAGCTATTACGGCTATTACAAGTTTTCTCACAAAAAATAAAAAGAAAAATACATCAATCTCGCTTACAAATCAATAACCAACAGGAAGACACTAGAGCTTTAAAAATGCCGTTCACACTTGCAATAACACTGTTTTAGAGATATCGAAAACAATTCAACAAAAAAAAAGATAATGTGCTTCCTTTTTTTATATTAAATTGAATTAAAGATATTAATCGTCATTAAATTGTTTTAAATAAGGTTAATTCAAGTGGCCAACATCAACCATTTATCATTCTAGATGTCAAGCTTTGACGATGATAAACTTGATCAAGAAAAATGATCGATTCGATCTAATATCACCACAAGTATAATTGAAGAGAATTTCCACCACACGTTATTGGAGAAAAAAGAGAGAAATTTGTTCGAAATTGTTGTAACAATACACAAGAACGAAATGGATTTGATTCCTAATATGGCTAGAGGATAGTTAATAATACCTTTAAACTTGACGCTTATTACATGATACCTAATCCTGGACGAAAGTTACGTCACATCCAAATTTGCCCTCCAGGCCAAATACGTGAAGATGAAGAACATAATAATTTCTGTTAAAACTCGATCACAGTGTAGTATTCTGGCTTAGATAGATTGCAGGAAGCTACAGATATCTATTTTGTTAATTAGGTTTTTTTTCTCCAGTTTGTGGTGTTTTTCTTTATAAATGTAATTAGCCAGATGCTAAAATTACACTTTTTGTTCGGTAAATAAAATCCTATTTTGTTTCGTCAATTGGTTGTTGTCACGAATCTGTCACCTTGCACAGAACAGATGGAGACCATCATCGAAATTATAGAAATTGAACATATTTGATATAAAGCGATCTGGATGAAGGAGGAAAAATGATATCGCGCCGAATCATCGATGGAGCCACTTTACGAAATTAGCTTTACTTAACGCAAAGTAATGCTCTGTTAATTCATCCAGAGTTGGAGTCCAGTAGAAGATCCGTCCTGGCGTCATCGGCACCTGCAACAAAAACAAAGACGTTAGAACTATGAAGTTATACTTAAATACGCATTAGTTTTGAAATCATCGGCATCAAGTAGATGGATGTTTTTTTTTAGAAGAAGAAGAAAAGAATGGAGAGGAAAAAAGGTCCAGTCGACCAGTACAATTCAATATAAGAAACTAACAATATATTCTATGAATAGGTAGATGGACGGTTTGTGTCAAAATAACAATTACTGTCATTGGGATGAAGCAGGTTCTTGTGGTTGAGGCACTCTTTTCATTAGTTTAATAACAGGGTTGGTTAAAAATTAACTGTTTTTGAAACTTTTTCACAGACGAAGCACGGTAACGGAAAGACTTGAAATTTTTTTCCAACACATTAAAATTTAGGTGTCCTTGTAACTTCAAAATCAAGTCAAGATACAAAAAATTTACGAACGAACAAAGCGTATCCGATGAAACTGTGTACAGGTCAATCAATTTTAAAGTATACGGCTAGCTAGTAAAGGGTTTTATTTGAAATTACATTATTTAAAGATCTGTATTGAGATCAGGTAGTAATTTCTGACGTGGTCTTCACAATAGAAGTGATTAAAAATACTGACTCCAACACGCAATCATCTTTCCCCCTTTTCTCTATTAATTTTTCACACCAACATTCAAGATTTAATTCCAAAACCTAGTAACCAAAATTTTCTATTAAAATATCGATATTCACATCAAAATTCATCCAGATAACACGACAATACGGGCATTATTATTGTAAAGACTTGACAGAAAAGGTACTTTTTACCGAAATTACAGTACTGCACTTGCCTCTCGAATCAGTAACGATGCGAAGAAAATATAACTAGAGTAGTCGATTGTTGTTGTTGTTGTAAAAGAGCCCCGGTTTTTGTTCAAAGTTCGGTCGCCAGTTGGTATTTTAAAAGTTAATATCATGTTGCGGCCGTTATTTTTTTGTTTCCTCGAGTTTCATGCAACATTATATTGTAATTATGGTCTACATTGTTAATACTTCATGCATTTTGATTATTCTGGAATAATTTCACGCCACACTTGGATTTTTTTATTAATTTTAAGACGCTATAAGTGTGTGTAGTGTGTACGTATAGATCCAAATAAAAATCCGAAAACGATGAAGAAATGAAAAGTTTTCAGTTTTCAAGCGAACAATCGATTCAATCAATCTAAACAAAACATGCACGAAATCGTTTTGTTATACCTACAGTAAAATAGAGTAATATGGAAATGAAATTTGAAAAGTTTTTCGTTTTATTATTTGTAATAATGTTGTTGGAAATTGGGCCAGAACTTGTCTGATTTAATATTAACACTGATAATATCAATTGGTTTCGAATATATATTCGATATCGATAGCGATACCGATATTGGTTATAATATTCGTAAAGTTGATATTATTATTTTCATAATTCGTGAGCCTGCCTGATGCGCGCCGCGCCGTTTATTTCCTATTAGTATTGAAATCTTCCATTTCAACGAGCACATAATCATTCAGCCTTATTGTCTATGCAAGAGGATATTATTTTAATGTTTCCGACTATTTCAATAAAACACGGAAATTGGAAAGAGCTAGTTTCATAATAATATTGTTATATTGTATGAAATTATTGTTTTCTATTCCTTGAAAGTATTCACCGATACCGGAGATTAAATCGGAAAACTGATCAGGACCACTTAAATATTCCAGGAAATTGAAATGATATTTGCAAAATTATTAATTGGCCATTTAGTTTATTCCCCAACAACCAATAATCCAAATCCTATTATTTCTGTGATCTTTCGAACGGTGTGGTCTTGCCGAGCACGAGAGCAAAAGAAATGACAGATATTAGCAATGATGCGTGTGGTGAAGCGAGATAATGGTGAATGGTGGTGGGACAATGTATAAGCAGGGTCGGTATCTTGCAAACGATAACAAGAAAGAAGGGGAATCATCGTATTTGTTATTTCGCTTCGATTCATCTATCATTTGTGTCATTTCTTTTGGTCTCGTGCTCGACAAGACCACGTCGTTTGAAAACTCTATAAATATAGTGAAATTAATGTGAAAATCTACCGTAATTCACTACAATTACTCAATCTATAACGTTATCGTCAACGAAAATGTTTACAGTTACTGAGAGGGTATTATAAGCAACAATTTTCTATAATTATATTTTATAGAATAAACTTGCGAGTTTCCAATTCGCCTCCAGACGGTTTTTTTCCTTAAAACGCAACTTGGATAATTACGATGGAGGCATGTTGGCAATTGATTTGTCATTACTCAGCAAATGGTATAAAACAAACACGTCAAAAAAAAAGACGACAACAATTTTCGATGATCCATTAACGATGGTATCGGCCAAAAATACGATCACCACAGGCAAGCAAAAAAAAGTTTTGTGATTCTTTTTTGGCACACATTTTCAGAGAGATAATGTCAATTTAATAGATGCATCCCAGGTAGTAGGTTTTCCATTTTATTTTTTTTTTAACGTTTCACAAATCCTAGATAAATTGGCTTTATTTCTAGATAAACGGTTTTTATCAAAATGGAAATCTGAAATTCCTGAATTTTAACGAATATACCCGAAATAAAAGCAAATGGTAATATATTCAGTTTCATAATTCTACCAAAAATTATTTAAAATACAAAAACAACAAACTAGAAATTGGTGTGTTTCTCTTAACTCAAGATTAATCAATGACCTGAACCTAAACCACTGTAGTTTTTATTGTTTATCCCTTTTTTTACTGTTGGACTCATGAGACAAACTCATTAAATGTATCATCTAGAAAAAAATGTACTTTATGGTGTGCGGTTTGGATGCGGGATACAATCGGAGATTCTGCAGTAGTAGTGTCTTTATTAGGGTCATTTATGGGAAATGATCTGCAAAGTATGTCGTTGTAGCAAATTGGTCGTTATTCGGATGTTTAATTAGTTTCACTTGTAACTAAACAAGTTTATTGTAGAAGATTTCATCTACTGTACACATATGCTTTAAATTTTCGTCATAAAAAAGTGTGATTGTGTATCTGTTATATTAACATGAATATTATGCCAGACTGTATAGTCGACGTTTATTTATTTATTTATTTATTACAAACGTCTCTGTATTGGTAATGATTGTGCATTGCAATCTCCTGAGTCTTAATAAGTAATAATTATGGAATAACGCCAGTTCACGCTGAAACTAACTACTCCTGTAATACCAGTTCACAATATCCTCATCATTCTAAATTATATGTTGGCGTCTGTTTGTCCTGATGCTTCTACGACAACATATATGAATACAAAATGGACGGCTTCCGAACAAATTCATCCAAACATCTAATTATTTTTGCACAACAAAAACTACAAACATCAATCTGTATTAATAGATATTTTTAGGAATTTTCCTTATAAAAATTCTTTCAATACTACACCATCCATAGACATTCGTGTTTCTACAAACAACAACAATACTGACCAGTTCTATAGTCCCAACTCCGTACACAGGTTAATAATTCCATCGAGATATTTATCGTAAGCCATTATTCATTAGGAAGCCGGTTGCTGACATCGTCAAACATAAATAATCCTTATCAAATGCTCTCTTTTATCTCGGGCGTTATCCGATTAGCATCAAATGTATTGTAGAGAAATTAATAAACGAACGAAACACGCCCAATCATAATTATTAATTGATTTTTTTTTGCTTTCTAATCAATTTGAACCAAAGATTCTTACTAACACAGGTTTATAAATACTACCTAGATTTATTGTTTGTAAAACAAAGTGAATCTTGTGTCGGAATGCTTTTGTACAATTAGAAGCATTCAGATTTTAAATGGAGGAACAAATTTGAAAACAAGTTTAAGCTAATTTCAAGTTTCCCTTTGTATCACTTGAAAGTTGTAAACTTGTCTGATGGCGATATCATGTCAGTTATGTGAATTCAACATAGTCGCTTCCACTGCCTATTATAGTTCTACTAAAAATAATAACAGAATTGGATGAACGGCTTGTATGGCAAGATTTTAAAGACTTGCCAGAGGCGACTCATTCGTATAGGGAGGACTGTAATTACCTTTGGAGACACAACTAGAGTATACTGACATAACTAGATCGTATACAAGTTGACCTCATCATCTCAACAACACGTGCAAGATGCAATCTGCTTCTCTTACAAAAGACAAGTCTTTGTAGAAAAATTGTTTTTAGAAACAAACAACTAGAAGTTCAAATAAGAGATGATCAAGTTCACGGCCAGAATATGTGGAATAAATGAAAGTGAGAGCTTTAACTTGACTTAGAATTTATTGATAGTGAACTTGGACTAAATTTTGTATTTGTTCTTATCCAGACAAATATAGATCGAATTTTTCCATATCAGTTCGATCAGTATTATCCAATTTTTAACTGTCTAGTTAAAGGTAACATTATTAATCTTATTTTGAAAGGACCATTGTTTTGGACTTCCTAGTACTACAAACTAATGTTTATTATTGTTGATGACCTTCCATTATTCACTTTAATTTAAAAACATCTAATATAAACGACACAAGAGGGTTGAGTTTCAATACATGTGCCCTTCAAAATTACATGTGTAGGTATACAAACAATACAGAAACTGAAACTATTTTTAAAAAGACGACGGCCTTGTCATTTGAAAAATCTGTCAAATACCGCACCAGACCACCTGAGATTCTCTCTTTCAACACAGTTCACACAACAAACAGCCGGTGGTCGTTTAAAAGAATCGGCAAATGTCAAATATACAGTCGATTCGATTCGGATTTCCGTGATTTCGTTATGCTACAAAATCCAAAGCTGGGGCACAAGGGCACGGTTTTGTCAAAATGTTCTCCACAACTTTAGTCAGCGGTAGGTATATTTTTTTCATTTATAAACCTACAATTAACACAGAAACGCTAAAAGACACAGTATTTAACAAGTTCTTGTATCTTTTACATTTCAACTTTAAAAGGTTTCCGATATTTAATATTTTCGTTTGCAAAATTTTCCACGATTTCCCTCAAATTCACAAAACTGTATGTATATTTCTTTATAAAATTGCCAAGCACGATTTACCTAAATTGTTGTTTGAGTAATAAACTGCAACCTTGGCAGCCGCGATTTAACGTTTCGCAAGTACTTTGTATGCACTTCCGATAATTTTATCGCCTGTAAAGCTTCCAAATAAACAACGTTTACCGTCACTTACATTTACGTATACACGTACAACAGGAGCGTGTACATTTTCGTGCCAAACACAAAACGTACACACGTTTTTATAAAATAAATATAAATAAAAATTGATAATGTGATTTGCATCGGTATTGGTGGTGCATAAAATATAAAACCAACGGTGGTGGTTATATGTACAGAACGATCGCATGTAAAACTTTGCTATTACGCGATCTAGAACTATAGAGAATATGCGTGCCCGATGTTTGCACTCCACTGATAAATTCCCTTGGACCTTCTTATCTACATGATGAACTGCCGTTGGAATATAGTACATTTCCGTTTAATAACGGTACGGGGCACAATGTATGTCTATTATGGCACTCATAAACTGTATGTATAGAAGACAGGCCTATATCAATGTAAATTCTAAAAAATATGGAATTATCAACAGCAACAGATGTTTACTAATCAAAGATTACATGTAAAACTGGACTAAAAGGATTCAGTGTACCGCGACTTTTAGCTTGATAAAGGATTCTAATTTCTACACAATGATAATCATTTGCAGGGCCGGATCTGGGTAAATAGGCACCCATATGTAGCTAAAACTATACCTGGGTAGTAGTAATCAATTTTGGCGCTTCAAGTGGCACGGATCAGTTGCACATAGGCGGTGCACTTCCAGTGCTCAGCACACACCGAAACAAAAATATAACCGTCGGTTTCCTATTATCATTCTTATCCCGTTCGACATATTATTGATGATTGTGTTATTCACTTTATCTAGTAAAGAATGTTATCACTCAAGGGTGGAACATTTCCCCAATATGCATTTGGCGCATACAACCAACTCCGCCCGGTGGCGTTTCAGCTGAAAGGAACCATAGATCCACAACATCAGCAGGTGTTTTATACACAAACTGGATTAAAATAGTTTTGATTCTACAGGTTATTTGAAAAAAAAACACTAATGAAGAATGAGTGGTGGTTTTGATAACTTTCTCTTACTTCCTTTTATCAAAAAGACATAACTGTTTAGATAATGTCATTGTAAATATTATATCGTCCTGTAAAATTGATAAAAGATAAAGTCGCATTCTACAGCGTCAACACAATACAAAAAAATTTTATGAAGAGTCTTCAGTCTCGTCTGCTAGTTGAATTCAAAGATATTTAATATTTACATCTTCCAAAATGAGCAAAAAGACAATAAAAACTGATACTGAAAAAATATTGAAAAAAAAAACCGAATCTTTAGAGCACATGTGAGAATAATCGTCTCTCTCTTAAATCCAAACCATATAATTATTTTTATAGCAGCCTCTTTTTTCAGTTTAGGCTTTACTTTTTTTTTATAATATAAAGTTGTAGAACTTAGGGTGGGTTATTAAAACATCATAAAACGAGTGCTTTTGGCATTTGATTTACGACGTCGTCCTGTGGAACAATAGTAAAAATACTTTTAGGTCTTTGAGTTTTATTAAATTTTTAAGTTTTCAATGTGTACAACAAGAAAGAGAATCGAAAAAATGCTTATATGTGTGTCTGCCAAAGTTCAACTCCCTGCAGATGTTTACTTTCTCCCTTAGTGTGTTTTTTTGCAGGTTTTTTTTTGGGGGGGGGGGGGCGGAAAACGAAAAAATAACCCTCGCACAATTTTATGTAATAAGGGAGAAATGTGAAAACACTGTCTAGTTTACATAAATTCGTAAAATTCCTCTCAATTTCAATATCAAAAAAGGAAAAATACTGTCCTCTATATTTAAATTTTTGAATAATGTCACATTTTAAATTATTTAACAGACATTGTAATTAATCCGCACAGGTTTAAACATGCATGTATACATTTTAATTCATCAAACTGTCAGACGATTCGGCTAAATGGTCTGAATCCTTTCACATTTTCAATTCCAATTGGATCACTGTTGTTTGTGTAATTTCTAATAAATTGGACATTACGCCATATTCCATTGTTGATATTTGGATGTATTTATGCGGCGGCAACATTTGAATGAATATTGGATAACTGATCTATTTTGACCATTTTCTGTTATACTAGTGAGACTATATTTTGTGTTTACTATAATTGAAATATTGTCCGCATCAACCAAATAAAATTGAATTGTATTCGCCTCCAAAATGTCGAAATGTGCGCGTTCCCTTATTCTAAAATTGTTTTAGAGTTTTTGCTGCAAAGACCCTGCAACTATTATTTTATATTCTCCCTTCAATATCTGCTTTTTTTCTTGAATGAAAATTTGAATAAACATTCTGTACAATGAGATGAAAGCTTATCAAAGGTGTCCGATTTTTTCTAGCGACATGAATTAGGTCAGGGACTTCATACAACCTGCCGAAAAATAACAAATTACCATTGTTTTCCGATGAAAACCCAGTTATACTGTTTGAGATATTCAGCAAACATTAATTATGACAAATGGCATTTGGAAACGGACGGTAGAGAATTTTCCAATTCCGTTCACATTTTCACATTCCCCCTTTGTTTCACCTCTTATCATATATCGACGCTATATATATATATATATAGGTATCGCAATAATTAAACACGATAACCCTTTAGTTACCCCCTCGTGTTTCATACTACAACAATGTGCAATATAAAAACTTAACATGTATCACAAATGGAAATGATAAAAAACAACAGTTCAACATCGGGAAGTGACACTTGACGAAAACAAACAATGCTCCCCTTAATTCGTAATAATGCGAGGGTAGGACAACGATCTACCACCAGCTGTCTATATGTAACGCATGTGTATAGTACTACCTGACCATATCAAGTGTTACGCAAAAGCAAAAGCAACTGAACATCTGTCAAAAGCATGTAGTAACAAATACAATTCAGTCCTCTTTATATCGATATGTGTATGATATGATGCGAAATATAGCAATAGATTAATATTAGTTGGTGACTGGCAAGCGTCACTGAAAGGGGGGCGGTGCCGTGTGCCATGAACGTATTTTGTACAATTTGTGACTGGGAATGGTGTATAGAAAAAGTGAGTTTCAATTATACTGAATTTATGACCTGTACCGTTCATATTTAATAATATAAAGATAAATTTGACATACCACAAAATTAAATAATGCGGAATGCTAAGGACAGTTGGTGACAATGGTGCCTCGTTAAAAGGTCTCCGGGGATTGTTGAGAATCGAACATACCAAATTCGATTAGGGAAAAGTTTTAGTCCTTTTGCACAATTGCCTTGAACATTCATCAATAGGGACAAATTCGGTTTTGTACAAATTACTTCTAACATTATCATGATCAATGTTATTCATTTAAGATTTGAATTGATAGTTTCTAAATTACACATGCTAAAAAGGCAACATTGGAGCAAACTGCTGGCACCCCGAAGCAGTTTTTACGTTTCTAATATCGATCCAATTACATCTTTCTAGATCTTCAAACTGGAATTGAATCAATCTTGAAGACGGCAGATGTGGTGGTAGTGGAGTAAAAATAAAAAAAACCTGACTGACGGTAGATGTGTGTTTTAACTGAATGTTGGAAGCTCTCTTCAGGAAACATCACATCCATTTATTGAAATAATATCTTTTAGAACGAGTCAAACCTGGTTCGGATACTACTGTGAGTTTTAAGGTTAAAGTTCAAAGGGCCTGAATGTTATCTCTTATTCGTCTACATTTACCCTAACAGAACATGAATAGGGGTGTATAACATTTCCAACGGTATCAAATGTTGATCTCATATACTCTCCTAGATTGACTTTAATTATCAAAATGGCAAATGAGTGAGAGAATCTTGTAAAGTTATTATTAGAAATTTCTAATTTCTGCCACAATCAAAACAGCTTATGTAGATTAACTAATATAGATGGACGTGAAAATGCTTGCCGGAAATCGACAGGCAATTAGTTTGCAAAATCCATTGCAGTTGAGTTGTTCGTCGTCGTTGTCATCTAGTTGCGCCTTGTTGTAATCATCAACTTCACTGGCAAATTGTATTTTCTCATTACAAAAGCTCGATAAGCGTCGTCGCAAATAAGGTGAAGGGGGCAATATTAGAATTATTACGCCCTTTGTAACACTTTCATTTCCGGCCGGCAAGAACCAGTGACTTGGATATTTGAGCTTTTGATCTCAACCTACAATGACAGCCATCCCTTTGTGTTGGAAACTCTTTTATAAGATCTCATTTTGTTTGTTTGTTTGTGTTATGTAACTCATATTACTTATATGATAGCGCTCAACTATATTTTGCTCTACACTGCCTTTTTTTTGATGACCTGCTGATACACAAGTAGTAATTCAGGAGTGGAATTTGAGACAAACGAGAATCAAAAATTAATTTTCCGAACTTTTCACAATCATTAATTGTAATTTCGTGTGCTATTTTCCAAGCGAATTAAATCAATTCAAACGATCCAATTTTCTTCCACTTAACTTGTTAAAAGTAATACGATTACAAGTACATTTAGTAACTTTGCCGTTTCTATTTCCTACAGAGCAAATTAGGAACAATTTTCAAATAGTTCCGGCATGTGAGAATAAGCAACACATGTGTACTGTGTGATTCCGGTTGTACACACAGATAGGTATTGTTACATTCTCTTAAAACTGAAATTAGAATTTTTTAAATACACAATATATGCCTTTAATATAGTATTAGGTGTACAAAAAAGTTCGTCCCGTTCCAATAGATGTCGATTTCCCAAAGACAGTTATGTGTTAG